>SJYV01029546.1:998028-1012449 GCA_006410875.1 Neotragus pygmaeus
GAATAAAACAAAAAAAAAAAAAAAAATGCAAACATATGGAGGCTAAACAACACACTTCTGATTAACCAACAGATCACAGAAGAAATAAAAAGAAGAAATCAAAATATGCATAGAAACAAATGAAAATGAAAACACAACAATCCAAAACCTATGGGATTCAGTAAAAGCAGTGTAAGGGAAAGGTTCATAGCAATACAACTTACTAGAAGAAACAAGAGAAAAATAAAATAAATAACCTAAATTTACATCTAAAGCTACTAGAAAAAAAAAGAAATGAAGAACCCCAGGGTTAGTAGAAGGAAAGAAATCATAAAAATTATGGCAGAAATAAATGAAAATGAAACCAAGGAAACTATAGCAAAAGTCAACAAAACTAAAAACTGGTTCTTTGAGAAGATAATTAAAATAGGCAAACTATTAGCCAGACTCATCAAGAAAAAAAGGAGGAAGAATCAAATCAACAAAATTATAAATAAAAATGGAGAAATCACAACAGACAACACAGAAATACAAAGGATCATAAAAGACTACTATCAGCAACTATATGGCAATAAAATGGACAACTTATAAGAAATGGATGAATTCTTAGAAAAGTACAAACGTCAAAAACTGAACCAGGAAGANATGGAGAAATCACAACAGACAACACAGAAATACAAAGGATCATAAAAGACTACTATCAGCAACTATATGGCAATAAAATGGACAACTTATAAGAAATGGATGAATTCTTAGAAAAGTACAAACGTCAAAAACTGAACCAGGAAGAAATAGAAAATCCTAGCAGACTCATCCCAAGCATGGAAATTGAAACTGTAATCAAAACACTTCCAACAAAAAAAGCCAAGGACCAGATAGCTTCACAAGTGAGTTCTACCAAAAATTTAGACAAGAGCTTTCTTATTCAAACTCTTCCAGAAAATTGCAGAAGGTAAACTGCCAAACTCATTCTCTGAGGCCACCATCACCCTAATACCAAAACCAAACAAAGATGCCACAAAAAAAGAAAACTACAGGTTAATATCACTGATGAACATAAATGCAAAAATCCTCAACAAAAGTATAGCAAATAGAATCCAAGAATATATTAAAAATATCATACATATTAACCAAGTGGGCTTTATTCCAGGGATGCAACCTTTCTTCAATATTCACAAATCAACCTACGTGATACATCTCATTAACAAATTGAAAGATAAATCATATGGTTATCTCAATAGATGCAGAGAAAGCCTTTGACAAAAATCAACATCCATTTATGATTAAAAAAACAAACAAACCTCCAGACAGCAGGCACAGAACATCTCAACATAATAAAAGCCATATATGATAAATTCACAGCCAACATTATCCTCAGTGGTGAAAAATTGAAAGCGTTTCCCCTAAAGTCAGGAACCAGACAAGGGTGCCCACTCTCACCACTACTATTCACCATAGTTTTGGAAGTTTTAGCCACAGCAATTGGAGAAAAAAATAAATAAAAGGAATCCAAAATGGAGAAATGAAGTAAAACTCTCAATGTTTGCAGATGACATGATCCTCTATATAGAAAATCCTAAATACACCACCAGAAAATTAGTAGGGCTAAATAATGAATATAGTGAAGTTGCAGGATATAAAAATAATACTCAGAAATCCCTTGCATTCCTATACACTAACAGTGAGAAAACAGAAAGAGAAATTAAGGAAACAATTCCATTCACCATTTCAATGAAAAGGATAAATACTTAAGAATAAATCTAACTAAAGAAAAAAAACATATATAGAAAATGATAAAACACTGATGAAAGAAATCAAAGATGACACAAATAGATGGAGAAATATGCCATGTTCTTGTATTGGAAGACTCAATATAGTGAAAATGAGTATATTACCCAAAGCAATCTATAGATTCAATGCAATCTCTATCAAGCTACCAATGGTATTTTTCAGAGAACTAGAACAAATAATTTCACAATTTGTATGGAAAAAAAAAAAAAAAACTCGAATAGCTAAAGCACTCTAGAGAAAGAAGAATGGAACTGGAGAAATCAACCTGCCTGACTTCAGAATATACTACAAATCCACAGTCATCATGACAGTATGGTTCTGGCACAAAGACAGAAATATAGATCAATGGAACAAAATGGAAAGCCAAGAGATAAATCCACACACCTATGGACAACTTACCTTTGGCAGAGGCAGCAAGAATATTCAATGGAGAAAAGACAGTCTGTTTAACAAGTGGTGCTTGAAAAACTGTTCAACCACTTGTAAAAGAATGAAATTTTAACACTTTCTAACAAAATACACAAAAATAAACTCAAAATGGATTAAAGATCTAAGTGTAAGACCAGAAACTATAAAACTCCTAGAGGAAAACAGAGGCAAAACACCCTCTGATGTAAATCAAGGCAGGATCCTCTATCACCCACTTCCCAGAGTGATGGAAAAAAAAAAAGCAAAGATAAGCAAATGGGACCTAGTTAAACTTAAAAGCTTTTGCACAACCATGAAACTATAAGCAAGGTGAGAAGACAGCCTTCACGATGGGAGAAAATGATAGCAAATGAAGCAACTGACAAAGAATTAATCTCAAAAATATACAAGTAGCTCATGCTGCTCAATACCAGAAAAACAGATGACCCAATAATAAAAACTGGGCCAAAGAACTAACAGACATTTCTCCAAGAATACATACAGATGGCTAACAAACTCATGAAAAGATGCTCAACATCACTCATTATCAGAGAAATGCAAATCAAAACCACAATGAGGTACCATCTCATGCAGGTCAGAATGGCTGCTATCCACAAGCTTACATACAATAAATGCTGGAGATGGTGCAGAGAAAAGGTAACCCTCTTACACTGTTGGTGGGAATGCAAACTAGTACAGCGACTATGGAGAACAGTGTGGAGATTCCTTAAAAAGCTGGAAATAGAACTACCATATTACCCGGCAATCCCACTGCTGGGCATACACACCGAGGAAACCAGAATTGAAAGAGGCACGAGTACCCCAGTGTTCATCACAGCACTGTTTACAATAGCCAGGGCATGGAAGCAACCTAGATATCCATCAGCAGATGAATGGATAAGAAAGCCACAATACGTATACACAATGGAATATTACTCAGCCATTAAAAAAATGCACTTGAATCAGTTCTAATGAGGTGGATGAAACTGGACCTGAGTGAAGTAAGTCAGAAAGAAAAACACCAATACAGTATATTAACACATATATATAGAATTTAGAAAGATGGTAACAATGACCCTATATGCGAGACAGGAAAAGAGACACAGATGTATAGAACAGTCTTTTGGACTCTGTGGGAGAAGACGTGAGTGGGATGATCTGAGAGAATAGCATTTAAACATGTATATTATCGTATGTGGAACAGATCTGCAGTCCAGGTTCGATGCATGAGACAGGGTGCTCAGAGCTGATGCACTAGGATGACCCTGAGGGATGGGGTGGGGAAGGAGGTGGGAGGAGGATTCAGGATGGGGGACACATGTACGCCCGTGGCTGATTCATGTCAATGTATGGCAACAACCACTATAATATTGTAAAGTAATTAGCCTCCAATTAAAATTAATTAATTAAAAAAAACCCTAAATGGTCTCACAAAGATATGATAAGGCACAGTAGCTACATAAAAGTGAAAGTGAAGTCTCTCAGTCTTGTCCGACTCTTAGCGACCCCATGGACTGCAGTCTACCAGGCTCCTCCATCCATGGGATTTTCCAGGCAAGAGTACTGGAGTGGGTTGCCATTGCCTTCTTCTTCTACATAAAAGAGAGTTCCAATTTCAGATTTTTAACTTGTCAACTTTCAGCAATTTTCTTAATCTCACTGAGTTTCAGTTTTTTAATGTGAAAAATGAAAGTGAAACCAATGCATGCATGGATAGAGTGAAGATAAAAAGATGCCTAAATGAAGCACGTTAACACATAGTGACTTGTTAACCAAGTAGGGCATCACAGCATAGCAGTGGACCATTTTCTACTGAAAGGAGTATCACAGACAAAATCATCTTGAACCCTAGAGAGAATAGAAATTTCTAGAATACAGGCAAATTGCTTAGTGCTTTTTGTACCAAGCTCTGATACTCTCTTTCTTATTCATTTTTTAGGACTATCTTAGGAGGTAGACCAGATCTGCAATTGCTATCCTTGTTTTTACAAATGATTAAAACTTAGACAATTATGCCCAAAGTTGCAGAGTGGTTAAATGGAGCTCAGATGTGGTCTTTAGATTTATGATTCTTCCTATTTAAATGTCCAGTGACTGCATGCTGGATTGGTTTTTATTTTCTTTTTTCCCATAATGTAAAATACATAGTAATAATTTAAAGCTAGAATAAACATGAGAATTAGAAAAAGACAACTATAAAGAGGGACAAAATATTTTCATTAAGTGAAACTTCTCTACTTAATAACATGTAAGGCAAAATGTTATTTCTAAAAGCAATACTTGTTCTTTTATTGAACAGCTATTGGTGGGTTCAAAACAAGAGTTCATATATACAAATTTTCATATATACAAATTTAATTCAACAGAGAATTAACTTCTTCCTGTGATTCCTGAGTTAAAATAGTCTATCAAGCTTAAAAAAAATTCTGAAAAAAAAAAAGCTATTGACTTGACAAATAAATAAACAAATGCACGATCAGTCAAATAAAACAGAATTCTTAAGCCCTTTCATCTTTTCAAGGACAGAGAAAAAAGATAAAACCTAATAATTGGTACTCATTCTCGTGTTCAGCTACATGTAACTCATCAATTTTTCTAAATTTCTCTCAGTGTTGGTAGACTTACTGTCTTTTTCTCATGTAAAGAAAATCAGTTACAATATATGAGATTTAATATGCATAAAACATAAAGCTTCAAACAAAACAATAAAACCTATGTTAAAACACTTGGAAAAATCTTGAGGAAGTACTTAATCATATTTTAATAATACAGTTATGTTACTAAAATATGACTACATACTCTAAATATTATATAGATAGTTACAGTAAATAAATTTTAAATGTCTCTGAAAAACCTCAGAATTTTATAGGCACAAAAGTTTACAAGGATAGTTGGGAAATAAGTATCAACTAAATTTAATTATTAAATATGATATATTGGCTCCTTAAGTGGAACATACAGGAGACAGATGGACACTGTAAAATAGAAGAGCAACTCATGCATTTAAAGTAAGATCTGAAATATTTTCATATATACAAATTTAATTAAATATTCATTTATTGGTATGTATACTCTAGAAATACAGATAGTCCCAGACACAGACACGTGTGTGTATATTTGATCATAGCTTTTTCCCCAGTAACCAGTGTTCCCTTACCACTTGTTAAGAGAGTCACAGGATCATAGAAACATCAGTGTTTACACCTGTCAGGTGTTACTGCATGTTCCCCATATGTGTAAGAACCATGATGAAATCATGTGTTCAACTTTATGTGAATAATTAGGACACAGGATTGTGAATTTCCAAGCCTATATTTTTTTATTAAGAGGCTTATTCAATATAAAAATGTGAAATAGAGTTTAAGAAGTTATTTTCATCAATGCTATTACAATTAGAAAGGTTAAAGTGTTAACATTCTTATTAGAGTGACATGCATTTAAGAGTCAAATTAAACTGTAACATCTGGAAAAAAAACTCATAATGACAAGTCAATTTAAAGTATCTTGCCTATATGGGAAAAGAATCTAAAAAGAGAGTGCCTATAAGTATACGTGTAACTGATTCATTTTGCTGTACAACTGAAACTAACACAGCATTGTAGATTAACTAACCCCAATAAAAATTAAAAAAAAAATTAAGAATGTTGAAAAAAAAAAAAAGAATGTTGCAACCTCAAGAGTGTTCAGTTTTGTCAGATGATAAATGCTGTATTAAATTGTGAATATTAATAAAAAGAATTTTAGTCACAATAGTCACCTGGATATCTTAAGTCTTATCTTTGCTTAGATTATGTTGAAAAATGTATATTATTAAACATGAGATATATTGTATTTCAGACTTATTTCTGAAAGTCGTGTGTGTATTTGACTTTTAAGTAGAAGCCTTCTGAAAGGTGGCATTTTCTGATGTTCTGGACAAAGCTAAATGTAGATGTTAGGGAAACCTTATATCTTAAAGTTTCATGAAGCCAGTTGCATGAAGATTATTATTAACCTAGATGTTTGGACGTGTAAACTACTTAGGCATTTATGTGTAAATTTTTGCATGGAAATCTGCTGTTACACCTCTTATGTAGATAGTTACAGGTGAAATGGCTTAGTTTTACCTGCTTTGGTTACATTTTAAAAGAACTGACAAGTAGTTCTGAAAATGGTTGTTAGTGAGTAGGAATGCAGTGTATTTTTTCCATGTTGATATTATGTTCTGCAGCCTTCTTAAACCATCTATTAGTTCCACTAGCTTTTCTGTAGATTCAAGAGGACTTTCTATGTTGATCATCATGTTATATGCAAATAAAGAGAGTTTTATTTCTTCTTGTCCAGCCTGGTGACTTCATTTCTTCCAGGGCCTTATTGCAGCAACTGGAACCTAGTGTAGAATGTCAGATACAAGTGGTTAGAGTAGACGTCCTTGACTCATTTCTGATTGTAAGGTAAAAGTGTCTATTATTTCAATTTTCTGTTCTTAGCTGTGGGGCTTTGAACTTTTTCTTTATCACTTTATCAGGTTCAGAAATGTCTCACTATCCAATATTACAGAATACATTTAGTCAGGAATGGATTTAGGATTGTCTCAAGTTCATTTCTGAGAAGGCATTGGCACCCCACTCCAGTACTTTTGCCTGGAAAATCCCATGGATGGAGGAGCCTGGTAGGTTGCAGTCCATGGGGTCGCTAGGGTCTGGCACTACTGAGAAACTTCATTTTCACTTGCATTGGAGAAGGCAAAGGCAACCCAACCCACTCCAGGGTTCTTGCCTGGAGAATCCCAGGGATGGGGGAGCCTGGTGGGCTGCCATCTATGGGGTTGCACAGAGTCGGACACGACTGAAGCAACTTAGCAGTAGCAGCAGCAGCAAGTTCATTTACTGGACTATTGACTTGATCATATGACTTCACTCTTTTTGGTATTGTATCCTGAATTATACTGATTTTCAAGTAATCATTCCTTGTATTTCTGGGATAAACCCAACTTGAGCATGATGCATTATCCTTTTTGTGCATTACTTGTTACTACAGAATTTTTACATCAGTATTCATAAGAGTGTAACACTTTAGTTAACTTTTCTTGTAAATACCTTAGTTTTATTATCAGAGAAGCTGACATCATCAAATGACTTGGGAAGTATTCCCTCTTCTTCAATTTTCTGGGGAAAAAATATGTATAGAGTTACTGTGTGTGTATGTGGATGCACTCAATCATGTTCAACTCTTTGTGGCCCCATGGGTTGTAACCCACCAGACTCCCCTATCCCTGGGATCTCCTAGGCAAGAATCTGGAGTGGGTTGCCATTTCCTTCACCAAGGGATCTTCCTGACTGTTTTATCAAACCTGTGTCTCCTGCATTGGAAGGTGGATTCTTAACACTGAGTCACTGGGGAAACTCTACTGCTTTATTAATTATAGCTAATTATTCTGAGCTAAATATTAGTCAGATTTAGCCGACTTACCTAGAGCCAGACATCCTGGAGTGTGAAGCCAAGTGGTCCTTATGAAGCATCACTACAAACAAAGCTAGTGGGTGTGATGGAATTCCAGCTGAGCTATTTCACATCCTAAAAGATGGTGCTGTTAAAGTGCTGAACTCTATATGCTGGAATATTTGGAAAAGTCAACAGTGGCCATAGGATTGGAAAAGACAGTATTCACTCTAATCCCAACAAAGGGCCATGCCAAAGAATGTTCAAACTACCACACAATGTAATGTTCAAAATCCTTCAGGGTAGGCTTCAGCAGAATGTGAACTGAGAACTTCCAGATATACAAGCTGGATTTAGAAAAGACAGGGGAACCAGAAATCAAATTGCCAACACCCATTGGATGATAGAAAAAGCAAGAGAATTTCAGAAAACCATCTACTTCTGCTTCATTGCTACACTAAAGACTTTGACCATGCAAATCACAATAAACTGCGGGCAATTCTTAAAGAGATGGGAGTATCAGACCACTTTGCCTGCCTTCTGAGAAACTTATATGCAGGTCAAGAAGCAATAGTTAGAACTGGACTTGGAAAAGCAGACTGGTTCAAAACTGGGAAAGGAGTACATCAAGGTTGTAATTGTCACCCTACTCATGTAACTTATATCCAGTGTACATCATGGGAAATGCCAGGCTGGATGAAGAACATGTTGGGATTAAAGTTGTGGGGAGAAATATCAATAACCTCAGATATGCAGATGACACTACCCTTATAGCAGAAAGTTAAGAGGTACTAAAGAGCCTCTTGATGAAGCTGAAAGTGGAGAGTGAAAAATCTGGCTTAAAACTCAACAACCAAAAAATGAAAGGTCATGGCATCAGGTCCCTTCACTTCATGGCAAATAGATGGGGAAACAATGGAAACAGTCACAGATTTTATCTTGGGCTCCAAAATCACTGTGGATGGTGAAATTAAAGCTCCTTGGAAGAAAAACAATGACAAACCAAGACAGTGTATCAAAAAGCAGAGAGATTTCTTTGCCTACAAATGTTCATATAGTCAAACCTATGATTTTTACAGTAGTCATGTATGGATGTGAGAATTGGACCATAAAGAGAGCTGAGCACTGAATAATTGATGCTTTTGAGCTGTGGTGGTGGAGACGACTCTTGGAGTCCCTTGAACAGTAAGGAGTTCAAACCAGTCAATCCTAAATGAAATTAGTCCTAAATAGTCATTGGAAGGACTGATGCTGAAGTTGAAGCTCCAATACTTTGACCACCTGATGTGAATAGTAGACTCATTGGAAAAGATGCTGATGCTGAGAAATATTGAAGGAAGGAGGAGAAGGGGATGACATAGGATGAGATGGTTGGATGGTATCACTGACTCAAGGGACATGAGTTTGAGCAAACTCTAGGAGATAGTGAAGGAAAGGGAAGCCTGGTGTGCTGCAGTCCTTGGGGTCATAGCGTTGGACACGAATGAATGAGAGAGCAACAACGACTGACTTATATTTGCTTGTTTGTTTATCTCTGCTGCTTAAGCCTTTTGAATTTCGATTGGTTGACTGGCATTTCACATTTTAGAGTCCCATTTTGCTCTATTTCTGTTTCTAATTCTTTATGTTTTGTTACTTTCCCATCATAGAAGCATTTCTTCATACATTTATGACAAGTGTTTGATTCTATATGTGAGCATAAAGAATCTGAACACAACTATAGTTTCTCTGTGCAGTTCTCCTCTCTGCTATTCTTCTCAGAAACTTCTAACCATCCAGCCTGGTGGCTAGTCTATGGGGTTGCAGAGAGTTGGACACGACGGAGGCCACTTAGCAGCAGCAGCAGCAGACTCCTGCAGAATCCCAACCAATATATCCTGCCAGTTTGGGGATTCTCTCCTTGTATTTTACCCTGAAAACTTTTCTAAGCAAAAGATTACTGTCCTTTGTTTCTTCATGTCAAATGTCTTTAGAGTCATTTTTTCATGTTTTTTTTACTGATTTCTTGGTTATTTTAGGTAGGATAGTAAATTCAGTTCTCTTTATTCTATCTTGGCTATAAATATACATTCCTTTAACATGCTCTATGTATCTCTAGATAGACACAGAAATATATATATATATATATATATTTACTGTATTATTTCAGCTAAAATATATAATGTACATTGATTTAATAGTCATAATTAATCATATGTCTATTTAAATTACTGTTAAAAATAAATGAAATTATAAGATGTTAGACTGAAAGCCAGCTATAATATATAAAAATATATGAAATATGTATATACACAGTACAACGTGCTTGTAATTAATTATCTTATCAATCTGTTTATTTTCTTATTATTTCATTAAATGATGTCCTATTTATACAGAGGTTTGGTTTGAAGGGAACAATAGTTAATTCAGAGAAATGCTTCTCAATTTTGCTTCTACCACATCTTTTCTCTTCTTGTACTCCTTATTTATAGTAACCATAATTGCTCATTTAATGAGCCCTTACCATATACTATTAATAGGAACCAAATTTTTTAAAGGTCTGACACTTTTAATTTTTAAAGCCCTTGTGTATTAGAATACATATCTGTCATGGCAAGTCACTGTCCTACATAATGGATGATGATTTATAAAATAGACTTAGAAAATATATAGGTGATTGTTTGAAGATTCAAAGTGTCACTCACTCCATTCTTTGAAGTTCTCCTGTACCAAGACATGTTAATCAAGTTATAATTAATTTAATTAGCACCTCTACAAGCTTTCAAAATCTTTAATGCTAACTCCTTTGGAGTTTAAACAGGCCAAACTCATGCTTTACCTAAGAACATAAAAGAAATCACTGGCTGTAAACTTTCTAGTGATTAGCAAGATCATAGCCTGTCAATGCTTAGAGGTAATTTCTTTTTAGACATGCATTCACTTTGTCTTTCTGAAAAAAATAACAACAAAAGTCTAACTATATGGAGACAGATGTGAAAGTAAAATTAAAAATAAATATATAAGTAAAAATAAGGTCAATCTTTCAGAGAGGTTAAATATAGGAAGATGACATGATGAGCCCAAAACCTTAATTCTTCTTTGATTGTCTCTATCACTCAATTGAGACTTTATTTGTATACATCATTTAGCCGTGTTTATCCTTATAAATATTCCCTGGTGGTTCAGTGGTAAAGTATCACACAGGAGACACAGGTTTGATCCCTGAATCAGAAAGATCCCCTGGAAAAGTGAATGACAACCCACTCCAGTATTCTTCCCTGGAGAATTACATGGACAGAGGAGCCTGGAGGACTATGGTCCATGGGGTCGCAAAGAGGCAGACATGACTGAGCAACTAACACACACAAACACACACACATCCCTACAAATAGGCTGTGTTCTTAAGTCTTTCCCTTGAACTATAATCTGCTAACAGAATTTCTTTTATTCTTCCATTGTTGCTGGTAACCACACGGTACATTGTCTCCTCGCTTACTCTCACCAAAAATCTGTGTACATAGTCTATAAGACTCATTACCCTACACACCTGATGAGAAGAACTGACTCTTTGGAAAAGATCCTGATTTGAGGAAAGACTGAAGGCAGGAGAAGGAGATGACAGAGGATGAGATGGTTGAATGGCATCACAGATTTGATGGACATGAGTTTGAGCAAGCTCCTGGAGTTGGTGATGGACAGGGAAGCCTGGTGTGTGGCAGTCCATGGGGGTCGCAAAGAGTCAGACACAACCAACAGGCTGAATTGAACTGATGTTGCCCTCAGCATTTTTGTAGACTTAGTAGCATAAGTGATCCAGAGAAGGCAATGGCAACCACTCCAGTGTTCTTGCCTGGAGTATCCCATGGACAGAGGAGCCTGGTAGGCTGTGGTCCATGGGGTTGCGAAGAGTCAGACAGGACTGAGTAACTTCACTTTCACTTTTCACTTTATGCATTGGAGAAGGAAATGGCAACCCACTCCAGTGTTCTTGCCTGGAGAATCCCAGGGACAGCGGAGTCTGGTGGGCTGCCGTCTATGGGGTCACACAGAGTCAGACAGGACTGAAGTGACTAGGGAGCAGCAGCAGCAGCATAAGTGATTGTTTGCCCTTATGCTTGATTTTCATGCCTCTCTGCCATTGGCTTACTGAAACAAAAATATCTATTATTTTCTTGAACTGTTATGCACGTTCTATCTAAGGAGGTAAGCAATTATTCTACATGACTGCCATGTACAACCTCTACCTCTAAAGAGTATTTATATCAAAATCATCTCTTTAAATGTTATTTATTTATTAATTTTGGCCTGCGCTGGGTCTTACTGGCTATGAGTGTTTCTCTGATTGTGGAGACCAGGGGCCACTCTCTAGTTGCAGTGTGCAGATTCCATTGCAGTGGCCTCTCTCGCTGCAGAGCACAGGCTCCAAATCTCGGGTTTTGGTATGTAGGGCTGGCTGGAGCTAGAGCATGGGCTCAGCTGCTGTGGTGCATAGGCTTAGTTGCCCTGGAACATGCAGAATCTTCCAGGATCAGGGATTAGACCTATGTCTCCCGTATTGGCAGATGGATTCTTAACCACTGGACTACAAGAAGAGTCCCCAAATTATCTTTAAGATATAGTTACAATAATGCCCTTCACTTATTCAAAAATAAAAGGGGAAGGGAGAGACAAGTACTAATAGATGCATGCTGGAAATACTTTGTGTATTTCCACCCATATTTAATGCCATTTTTCTCCTTTGCATCCATGTGTTCCCCAATTAGCTGAACATAAGAATATTGAATATTCTTTCAGTAACATCACCTTGTCTGCTAACTCATGACTCAATACTCTCCCTCTTTTGGCTTGCCTATCCACTAGTTCAGATGTTATCTTAGTCAAAAACTTCATGATCAGAAAAAGGAATTTATCTCTTTTTAATGTCACTGCAAAGACTTTGCTTATGTATTCATCAGTGTGCACACATGTTACTTATTCCTTCACTAAATATTAAGCCCTCTTGAATTTAAGCCCAGAATCTTTCACTACTCATCTTTCAGTTTTAGCATATTTTATTATAATAAGAAGAATTCAAGTTACAAATAAATCAGAAGTTAATCTTTAGGCTGTATTGCTTAAGTATATATCAAATATGTGTCCAATGGTTGGTAGATATAAAATATGCTGAGCTATGCTCAATCATATCCAAATATTTTGTGATCCCATGTGCTAAGCCCACCACGTTTCTTTGTCCATGGGATTTTCCAGGTAAGAATACTGGAATGAATTGCCATTTCCTGCTCCAGAGGATCTTCCTGGCCCAGGGATTGAACCCAAGTCTCTTGCCTCTCCCACATTGACAGACAGATTCTTTATTGTTGAGCCATGTGGGAAAACATTAGTGTAATTAAAATTGTGTTCAGTTGCTTCAATCGTGTCCAACTCTTTTGTGACTCTGTGGTCTGTAGTCCACAAGGCTCTGTCCCTGGGATTTCCCAGGCAAGAATACTGGAGTGGGTTGCTCTTTCCTTCTCCATGGGATCTTCCTGGCCCAGGGACTGACCCAGTGCCTCAGTGTCTTCTGCACTGCAGGCAGATTCTTTATGACTGAGCCACTTTGGAAGCCAGTATCCTCTATGATATAGTGGTATCTTGATATTAAAATCTTTTCATGCATAAATTAATAGTGGGCCTCTATAAAATAAAATGCTTATTTTTGTTATATAACTTTGGTATATAAATACCTGTCTATGTTAGTTTTGATTCATTTGTTAATTATATATTGACTTTTAACATAAAATCATATAGCGAGTATAGAAAACTCAGCAGTGGCCACAGGACTGGAAAAAATTAGTTTTCATTCCAATCCAAAAGAAAGGCAGTGCCAAAGAATGTTGAAACTAGTGCACAATTGCACTCATCTCACACACTAGCAAAGTGAGGCTCACAATTCTCCAAGCCAGGCTTCAACATTACATGAACCAAGAACTTCCAGATGTCCAAACTGGATTTAGAAAAGGCAGAGGAACCAGAGATAAAATTGCTAACATCTATTGGATCAAAGAAAAAGCAAGAGAATTCTAGAAAAATCTCTACTTCTGCTTTATCAACTACGTCAAAGCCTTCGAGTGTGTGAATCACAACAAACTGTGAAAACTTCTTCAAGAGATGGGAATATCAGATCACCTTACCTGATTCCTGAGAAATCTGTACATGGGTCAAGAAGCAACAGTTAGAATCATACATGGAACAAGGAACTGGTTCCAAATTGGGAAAGGAGTAAATCAGGGTTATATATTGTCACCCTGCTTATTTAACATATATTTCATGAAAAAATGCTGGGCTGGATGAAGCACAATCTGGAATCAAGATTGTTGGGAAAAATATCCATAAACTCAGTTTCACAGATGACACCACCCTTATGGCAGAAAGTGAAGAAGTAAAGAACCTCCTGATGAAAGTGAAGGAGGAGAGTGAAAAAGTTGGAGTAAAACTCAACATTCAAAAGACAAGATCCAGCAATCCCACTCCTGGGCATACACACCGAGGAAACCAGAATTGAAAGAGACACATGTACCCCAATGTTCATTGCAGCACTGTTTATAATAGCCAGGACATGGAAACAACCTAGATGTCCATCAACAGATGAATGGATAAGCAAGCTGTGGTATATATACACAATGGAGTATTACTCTGCCATTAAAAACAATAAATTTGAATCAGTTCTAATGAGATGGATGAAACTGGAGCCTATTATACAGAGTGAAGTAAGCCAGAAAGAAAAACACCAATACAGCATACTGACACATATATATGGAATTTAGAAAGATAGTAATGATGACCCTGTATGTGAGACAACAAAAG
>SJYV01029546.1:1014618-1059347 GCA_006410875.1 Neotragus pygmaeus
TTACTGAAAAAACCATAGCCTTGACTAGATGGACCTTTGGTGGCAAAGTAATGTCTCTGCTTTTTAATATGCTGTCTAGGTTGGGCATAACTTTCCTTTTAAGGAGTGTCTTTTAATTTCATGGCTGCAATCACCATCTGCAGTTATTTTGGAGCCCCTAAAAATAAAGTCAGCCACTGTTTCCACTGTTTCCCCATCTGTATGCCTTGAAGTGATGGGACCGGATGCCATGATCTTCGTTTTCTAAATGTTGAGCTTTAAGCCAACTTTTTCATTCTCCACTTTCACTTTCATCAAGAGGCTCTTTAGTTCTTCTTCACTTTCTGTCATAAGGGTGGTGTCATCTGCATATCTGAGATTATTGATATTTCTCTGGAAATCTTGATTCCAGCTTGTGCTTCTTCTAGCTCAGAGTTTCTCATGATGTACTCTGCATATAAGTTAAATAAGCAGGGTGACAATATACAGCCTTGACGTACTCCTTTCCCTCTTTGGAACCAGTGTATTGTTCCTTGTCCAGTTCTAACTGTTGCCTCCTGACCTGCATATAGGTTTCTCAAGAGGCAGGTCAGGTGGTCTGGTATTCCCATCTCTTGAAGAAATTTCCACAGTTTATTGTGATCCACACATTCCAAATCTTTGGCATAGTCAATAAAACAGAAATTGATGTTTTTCTGGAACTATCTTGCTTTATTGATGATCCAGCAGATGTTGGCAATTTGATCTCTGGTTCCTCTGCC
Source organism: Neotragus pygmaeus (assembly GCA_006410875.1). Lineage (NCBI taxonomy): Eukaryota > Metazoa > Chordata > Mammalia > Artiodactyla > Bovidae > Neotragus > Neotragus pygmaeus. The sequence goes on from SJYV01029546.1 coordinate 1,015,359, forward strand.
TTTTCTAAAACCAGTTTGAACATCTGGAAATTAATGGTTCACATATGCTGAAGGCTGGGTTGGAGAATTTTGAGCATTACTTTACTAGCCTGTAAGATGAGTGCAATTGTGCTGTAGTTTGAGCATTTTTTGGCATTGCCTTTCTTTGGGATTGGAATGAAAACTGACCTTTTCCAGTCCTGTGGCCACTGCTGAGTTTTCCAAATTTGCTGGCATATTGAGTGCAGCACTTTCAAAGCATCATATTTCAGGATTTGAAAGAGCTCAACAGGAATTTCATCACCTCCACTAGCTTTATTCATAGTGATGCTTCTAAGCCCACTTGACTTCACATTCCAGGATATCTGGCTCTAGGTGAGTGTGAGTGATCACATCATCGTGATTATCTGGGTAGTGAAAATCTTTTTTGTACAGTTCTTCTGTGTATTCTTGCCACCTCTTCTTAATATCTTCTGGTTCTGTTAGGTCCATACAATTTCCATCCTTTATTGAGCCCATCTTTGTGGGTGAAATGGTCCCTTGATATCTCTAATTTTCTTGAAGAGATCTCTAGTCTTTCCCATTTTATTATTTCCTCTATTTCTTCGCAGATCACTGAGGAAGGCTTTCTTATCTCTCCTTGCTCTTCTTTGGAACTCTGCATTCATATGGGTATATCTTTCCTCCCCCCGACCCCGCCTTTTTTTACACTTTTCTTCTTTTCACAGCTGTTTGTAAGGTCTCCTCAGAAAGCCATTTTGCTTTTTTACATTTCTTTTTCTTGGGGATGTTCTTAATCCCTGTCTTCTGTACAATGTCACGAGCCTCTGTCCATAGATCGTCAGGCAATCTGTTTATCAGATCTAGTCCCTTAAATTGATTTCTCACTTCCATATATTGTCTTAAGGGATTTGATTTAGGTCTTACCTGAATAGTCTAGTGGTTTTCCCCACTTTCTTCACCATATTAAAAAGCAGAAACATTACTTTGTCTACAAAGATCCATCTAGTCAAAGCTATGATTTTCCAGTAGTCACATATGGGCATGAGAATTGGACTAGAAAGAAAGCTGAGCACCAAAGTATTGATGCTTTTGAACAGTGGTGCTGGAAAAGACTCTTAAGAGTCCCTTGGACTGAAAGATCAAACCAGTCAATTCTAAAGGAACTAAGTCCTGAATATTCATTGGAAGGGCTGATGCTGATGCTGAAACTCCAGGACTTTGGCCACCTGATGCGATGAACTGACTTATTGGAAAAGACCCTGATTCTGGGAAAGATTAAGGCAGGAGGAGAAGGGGATGACAGAGGATAAGAAGAGGATGATGACAGAGGATGATTGGATGGCATCACCGACTCGATGACATGATTTTGAGCAAGCTCTGAGAGTTGGTGATGAACAGGGTAGCAAAGATTCGGATACAACTGAGTGTCTGAACTGATCTGATCTAAAGGAGCATTTCCAAGGTGGTGCTAGTAATAAAGAATATGACTGCCAATGCAGGAGATGCAATATATAAACAATATTTCTTTAAAAAACTTTCAAGCACAGATTGAAGTATCTATTTCCTGAATTTTAAAAATGAATGTTATCATTGTTCACTTGCTAGGTCATATCTGACTCTTTGAGACCCCATGGACTGCAGCATGCCAGGTTTCTCTGTTCTTCACTTTTTTCCAGATAAGTAAGGATGCTTTCAGCTAAAACAATAGGTAAACCTGAAATTAAACATTAAACTGACAACTTCTGCTATATGAAAATTGATAAGATAATTACTAGAAGTTGCATATTGAATTGGCAAATGCAAAACTATAAAAAGGATTTATTTTAAAAGGCATTTTTGCAAACCTTTGAGAATAAGGAGTTCCTGTCAATAATTTCTTTTGTGTTGCCAAGTAGATCATGTTTCCCTGAACCACTGCAGTCAAGGAAAGCAGACATGATACTAAATGATTAATGGTATAGACGGTTTTATCTTACAAAACAGAAAACATTCTGATTAGGAAACATATAAATTTAAAATGTCCTCTCTCCTTATGGAAATTTGATAGTTGAGTTTGATTTGTTCTTTGTGGAGAATTTCTCTATATCCAGTGGCAGTACATATTTATATTGATGATCTTAAAAATTGAAACATCAATTCATACACAGATATGTGCATTTTAGAATTTCTCCAGAATAATTTTGGAAAAAAATATATATATTTGTTGACAGACTAATGTATAGCTAAGAATAGCATCAGTGGTTTTACATTGATTTTACCTTCAGTATTGACCAAGGGTGTGTGATGCTGAATCTATCAAAAGTGAAAACAGCAAATGGGTGCCTCTGTGGTCTTCACCAACTTCTAATGGGTTCATATTTAATGGACTGCCTGAAACATCTATCTTTTCTGATGCTGCAGCAAAGGCAAGCTGATAATCTAACAGTCTAAGGAGAAATTTTCAAGGATTACAAGTGATCAAGTATATAGTTTAGTTAACGAGTTAGCTAGGAGATTATAAGAACAAAGTATATCTTAGCTTCTGCTGTCACTTCTGTTTTCATTTTCATCAGTGTTCCTCTAAAAGTTATAGTGGGAGAAGCGCCCCAGGAAACATTCTCATTTGCACTCACTCCTAAGTCTTGTAACACATGAGACAAGAGGATGATTAAGCATGACTTTATTAAATGCCATCGGATGTGTGATGAGTGCTGACACTGCTGAGTGACACGTGGGTTCCCGGCATGACCACTATGATTGAAATGGCTCCATGAAGTCACAGTGTGTCAGTTATCTCTACAGTTTAAATAATAATGATTAATAATAATAATAATATCAATGCCCAATACCAATAATATATAATGATATATTAGTTAATATGCACGTGTGCTCAGTCACTCACTCATATCTGACTCTTTGTGACCCCATGCATTGTTGCCCACCAGTCTCCTCTGCCTGTGGGATTTCCAGGCAGTAAATACTGGAGTGGATTGCCATTTCCTTCTCTAGGGGATCTTCCTGACCCAGGAATCGAAGCTGTATCTCTTGTGTCTCCTACATTGTCAGGAGGATTCTTTACCACTGTGCCACCTGGGAAGTCGATATATTAATACTTTTTGGCTACTTAGTTGCTAAGTTGTGTCTGACCCTTGTGACCCAATGGACTGTAACCCTCCAGGTTCCTCTGTTCATGGAATTCTCCAGGCAAGAATATTGATGTGGGTTGCCATTTCCTTTCTGACACATTAATACATATTATATTAATTATTAACTAGTAAACATATAATAATAATGTATATACACACATATCCATAATAGTTCTCATCTCTGTGATATAGCTGGTATATTCAACACAAATTTTATTTAAGCACGCCAGTGTGTGTGCATTCTCTTTGCTGATCATCATTGACTTACTTTAATTAGGGTTTTTTAAAGTTTTAAATTGAAGTACACTTTATTTACAATGTTGGGTTAGTTTCAGGTATACAGGGAAATCATTTAGTTATACATATATATTTTTTTCTCAGATTCTTTTCATGTATAGGTTATTACAAAATATCAAGTACAGTTCCCTGTGCTATGCAGTAGGGCCTGTTGTTTATGTCAATCCTAAACTCCTAATTTATCCCTCCCCAGCCTTTCCCCTTTGATAACCATGTTTATTTTCTATGTCTGTGGGTCTATTTCTGTTTTGTATATAACTTCATCTGTATCATTTTTTTTAACTCCACATGTAAGTGATATCATATATTTGTCTTTCTCTAACTTCACTTAGTAAGACAATCTCTGGATCCATCCATATTGCTGAAATGACATTATTTTATTTGTTTTTGTGGCTGACTAATCACAATCCACTTTTCTTCCTTAGAACAGACTACATATTTGCTTTTATTCCCATAATGAAAATAAGTGGAAAAGCTTGTAATTTTTATACCTCATGGTATTCAGAGAAGTCTGTACTGATATTTACTGACAACCAGTCACCTTGATTATTTTCAAAGTGGAATAGTAATGTCATTGACTAAAGATATTCTTTGCCCACTGCAATGTTAATCATGTTACAAAGTTTACATCAAACATAAAATCATTATAGGAACATTATATACATCTGACTTCAGAGTTCCAAAGAATAGCAAAGAGAGATAGGAAACCCTCTTAAGTGAACAACGCAAAGAAATATAGGTCAACTATAGAAAGGGAAAGACTAAAGATCTCTTCAATAAAATTAGAGATATCAATGGAACATTTCATAGAAAGATGGACCAATAAAGGATAGAAATGACCTAACAGAAACAGAGGATATCAAGAATACACAGAAGAACTATACAAAGAAGATCTTAGTCATCCAGATAACCTTGATGATGTGATCACTCACCAAGAGCCTGACATCCAGGTGTCTGAAGTCAAGTGGGCCTTAGGAAGCATCATTATGAACAAAGTGAGATTTCCAGAAAAATATGTACGTTTGCTTCATTGACTATGCTAAAGCCTTTAATTGTGTGGATCACAACAAACTCTGGAAAATTCTTAAAGAGATGGGAATATCAGACCACCTTACCTGCCTCCTGTGAAACCTGTATGTAGCTCAAAAAGCAAGAGTTATAACTGAACATGGAACAAAAGACTGGTTCCAAATTGGGAAAGGAGTATATCAAGGCTGTAATTGCCACCCTACTTATTTAACATATATGCAGAGTATATCAGGTGAAATGCTGGGCTGGATGAAGCACATGCTAGAATTAAGGTTGTAGGGAGAAATATCAATAACCTCAGATATGCAGATGACATCATCCTTACGGCAGAAAGTGAAGAGGAACTAAAGAGCCTCTTGATGAAGCTGAAAGAGGAGAGTGAAAATCCGCCTAAATGTCAATATTCAAAAAATGAAGATCATGACATTGCGTTCCATCCCTTCATGGCAAATAGAAGGGGAGACAGTGAGAGACTTTATTGCCATGGGCTCCAAAATCACTGTGGATAGTAAACTGAAACCATGAAATTAAGATGCTTGCTCCTTAGGTTTTCACATAGCTCCTCCCTTTTGAACCTCCCTCCCGTCTCCCTCCCCATCCCACCCCACTGGGTTGATACAGAGCCCCTGTTTGAGTTTCCTGAGACATAAAGCAAGTTCTCATTGGCAAATTTGGCATTTCCATACAGCAGATTCTGTTTAACATATAGTAATGTAAGTACTCTTGCCTGGAAAATCCCGTGGACAGAGGAGCCTGGTAGGCTGCAGTCAGAGAAGTTTTTCACAGAAAGAAAGAAAGAAAAAACATTGGTGTTAAAGTATTTATTGAACTCTGGACAGGGTTTATAAGTAATGTTTCAGCATTCCTCCAACAACTGAAAAATTCAAATAAAAATTTTAAGCCTGGATTCTCAATTTAATCCAGCATATAAAGTTTCATACACACTAAAGCAAGGTTAGTATTACTGAAAATTTTTGAGGTCGGTGTATTGTATAGGCTGGATTGGGAAGATCTCCTGGAGAAGGAAACGGCAACCCACTCCAGTACTCTTGCCTGGAGAATCCCATGGATGGAGGAGCATGGTAGGCTATAGTCCATGAGGTCGCAAAGAGTCAGACACAACTGAGCGACTTCACTTTATATATGTGTGTGTGTGTGTGTGTGTGTATGTATATATATATATATAGTATTGGTGTTTTTCTTTCTGACTTACTTCACTCTGTATAATAGGCTCCAGTTTCATCCACCTCATTAGAACTTGATTCAAATGCATCTTTTTAACAGCTGAGTAACAGTCCAGTGTGTATACATAACACAGCTTTCTTATCCATTCATCTACTGAAGGACATCTAGGTTGCTTCCATGTCCTGCCTACTGTAAACAGTGCTGCAATGAACATTGGGGTACATGTGCCTCTTTCAATTCTGCTTTCCTTGGTGTGTATGCACAGCACTGGGATTGCTGGGTTGTATGGAAGTTCTATTTCTAGTTTTTTAAGGAATCTCCACACTGTTCTCCATAATGGCTATAGTAGTTTGCATTCCCACCAATAGTGTAAGAGGGTTCCCTTTTCTCCACATCCTCTCCAGAATTTATTGCTTGTAGACTTCTGGATAGCAGCCATCCTGACTAGCGTGAAATGGTATCTCATTGTGGTTTTGATTTTCATTTCTCTGATAGTGAGTGATATCGATCATCTTTTCATGTGTTAGTTAGCCATCTGTATGTCTTCTTGGAGAAATGTCTGCTTAGTTCCGTGGCCCATTTTTTTGATTGGGTTGCTTATTTTTCTGGAATTAAGCAGCATGAGCTGCTTGTATATATTTGAGATTAATTCTTTTTCAGTTCCTTCATTTGCTATTATTTTCTCCCATTCTGAAGGCTGTCTTCTCACCTTGCTTATAGTTTCATAGTTGTGCAAAAGCTTTTAAGTTTAATTAGGTCTCATTTGTTTATTTTTGCTTTTATTTCCATTACTCTGGGAGGTGGGTGATAGAGGATCCTGCTATGATTTAAGTCAGAGAGTGTTTTGCCTCCATTTTGCTCTAGGAATTTTATAGTTTCTGCTCTTGCATTTAGATCTTTAATCCATCTTGAGTTTATTTTTGTGTATGGTATTAGAAAGTGTTCGAGTTTCATTATTTTACAAGTGGTTGACCGGTTTCCCCAGCACCACTTGTTAAACAGATTGTCTTTTCTCCATTGTATATTCTTGCCTCCTTTGTCCGTAGGTGCGTGAACTTATCTCTGGGCTTTCTATTTTGTTCCGTTGATCTATGTTTCTGTCTTTCTGCCAGAACCATGCTGTCAGGATGACTGCTGCTGGGTAGGATAGCCTGAAGTCAGGCAGGTTGATTCCTGCATTTACATTTTTCTTTCTCAAGATTGCTTTGGCTATTCGAGGTTATTTGTATTTCCATACAAATTGTGAAATTATTTGTTCTAGTTTCCTGAAAAATACTGTTGGTAATGTGACAGTGATTGCATTGATTGCTTTGGGTAATATTCTTATTTTTAGTATATTGATTCTTCGGATCCATGAACATGGTATATTTCTCCATCTATTTGTGTCATCTTTGATTTCTTTCATCAGTGTTTTATAGTTTTCTATACATAGGTCTTTTGTTTCTTTAGGTATATTTATTCCTAAGTATTTATTCTTTTCACTGCAATGGTGAATGGAATTGTTTCCTTAATTTCTCTTTCTGTTTTCTCATTGAAAGTGTGTAGGAAGGGATTTCTGTGCATTATTTTTATATCCTGTAACTTCACTATATTTACTGGTTAGCTCTAGCAAGTTTCTGATGGAGTCTTTAGTGTTTTCTATGTAGAAGATCATGTCATCTGCAAACAGTGAGACTTTTACTTCTTCTTTTCCAATCTTCATTCCTTTCATTTCTTTTTCTTCTTTGATTGCAGTGGTTAAAACTTCCAAAACTATGTTCAATAGTAGTGGTAAGAATGGGTACTCTTGTCTTGTTCCTGACTTTAGGGGAAATGATTATAATTTTTCACCATTGAGTACAACGTTTGCTGTGGGTTTGTCATATATGGCTTTTATTATATTGAGATATGTTCCTTCTATGCCTGCTTTCTGGAAGGTTTTTTTTTTTTTTATCATAAATGGATGTTGAACTTTGTCAAAGGCTTTCTCTGAATCTAAGCAGATAATAATATAGTTTTTATCTTTCAATTTGTTAATGTGGTATATCACATCGATTGATTTCTGAATATTGAAGAAACCCTGCATCCCTGGGATAAATCCCACTTAATCCTGGTGTATGATCTTTTTAATATGTTGTTGGATTCTCTTTGCTAGAATTTTGCTAACGAGTTTTGCATCTATGTTCATCAGTGATATTGACCTGAAGTTTTCTTTTTTTGTAGCATCTTTGTCTGGTTTTGGTATTAAGGTGGCCTCATAGAATGAGTTTGGAAGTTTACCTTGCTCTGCAATTTTCTAGAATAGTTTGAGTAGGATAGGTGTTAGCTCTTCTCTAAATTTTTGGTAGAATTCAGCTGTGAAGCTATCTGGTCCTGGGCTTTTGTTTGCTGGAAGATTTATGATTACAGTTTCAATTTCCATGCTTGTGATGGGTCTTTTAAGATTTCCTATTTCTTCCTGGTTCAGTTTTGGAATGTTATACTTGTCTAAGAATTCATCCATTTCTTCCAAGTTGTCCATTTTATTATCATATAGTTGCTGATAGTAGTCTCTTATAATCTTTTGTATTTCTGTGTTATCTGTTGTGATTTCTCCATTTTTATTTTTAATTTTGTTGATTTGATTCTTCAGTGGTTTGTCTGTTTTATCTTCTCAAAGAACTAGCTTTTAACTTTGTTGATTTTGGCTAAGGTCTCCTTGATGGTTTTTCATTTATCTCTGCCCTATTTTTTATGATTTGTTTCATTCTACTAATTCTGGGGTATTTCATTTCTTCTTTTTCTAGTCACTGTAAGTGTAGAGTTAGGTTATTTATTTGATTTCTCTCTTGTGTCTTGAGGTAGGCTTGTTTGCTATGAATCTTCCCCTTAGGACTGCTTTTACTGAATTCCACAGATTTTAGGTTCTTATGTTTTCATTTTCATTCATTTCTATGCATATTTTGATTTCTTTTTTTTATTTCTTTTGAGATTTTTTGGCTATTGAGAAGTGTGTTGTTTAGCCTCCATATGTTTGTTTTTTTAATACTTTTTTTTCCCTTTAGTTGACATCTAATCTTACTGCATTATGACCAGAAAATATGCTTGAGATGATTTCAATTTTTTGAATTCACCAAGGGTAGATTTATGGCACAGAATGTGATCTATCCTTGAGAAGGTTCCATATGCACTTGAGAAAAAAGTGAAATTCATTGTGTTAGGGTGAATTGTCCTATAGATATCAGATAGGTCTAACTGAACCATTGTATCATTTAAAATTTGTGCTTGCTTGCTAATTTTCTGTTTAGTTGATCTATCCATAGGTGTGAGTGGGGTATTAAAGTCTCCCACTATTGTTGTGTTACTGTTGATTTCCTCTTTCATACTTGTTAGCATTTACCTTACATATTGTGGTGCTCCTATGTTGGGTACATATATATTTATAATTGTGATATCTTCTTCTTGGATTGATCCTTTGATCATTATGTAGTGTCCTTCTTTGTCTCTTCACAGCCTTTATTTCACAGTCTATTTTATCTGATATGAGTATTGCTACTTGTGCTTTTTTTTTGGTCTCCATTTGTGTGAAATATCTTTTCTCCAGCCCTTCAATTTCAGTCTGTATGTGTCCCTTCTTTTGAAGTGGGTCTCTTGCAGACAGCATATATAGGAGTCTTGTTTTTTTATCTATTCAGCCAGTTTTTGTATGTTGGTTGGGGCATTCAACCCATTTACATTTAAGGTAATTATTGATAAATATGAGCCCGTTGCTATTTACTTTGTTGTTTGGGGTTCGAGTTTATACACCTTTTCTGTGTTTCCTGTCTAAGGAAGATCCTTTAGCATTTGTTGAAGAGCTGGTTTGGTAGTGCTGAATTCTATCAGGTTTTGTTTGTCTGTAAAACTTTTGATTTCTCCTTCATATCTGAATGAGATCCTTGCTGGGTGCTGTAATCTGGGTTGTAGAGTTTTCTCTTTCATCGCTTTAAGCATGTCATGCCATTCCCTTCTGGCTTGAGGAGTTTCTATTGAAAGATAAGCTGTTATCCTTATGGAGATCCCCTTGTGAGTTATTTGTTGTTTTTTTAATTGCTGCTTTTAATATTTCTTGTTTGTGTTTGATCTTCGTTAATTTGGTTAATATGTGTCTTGGGGTGTTTTGCCTTGGGCTTATCCTGTTTCGGACTCTCTAGGTTTCTTGGAATTGAGTGGCTATTTCCTTCCCCATTTTAGGCAAGTTTTCAACTATTATCTCCTCAAATATTTTCTCATGGCCTTCCTTTTTGTCTTCTACTTCTGGGACTCCTATGATTGGAATTTGGGGGCACTTAACATTGTTCCAGAGGTCTCTGAGGTCGTCCTCATTTCTTTTAATTATTATTTTTTTTCTTTTCTCCTCTCTGCTTCATTTATTTCCACTATTCTATCTTCCACCTCACTTATTCTATCTTCTGCCTCAGTTATTCCACTGTTGGTTCCCTCCAGAATGCTTTTGATCTCAGATATTGTGTTATTCTTTATTGATTGACTCTTTTTTTTCTTCTAGGTCCTTGTTAACATTTTCTTGCATCTTCTCAATTCTTGTCTCTAGACTATTTATCTGTAACTCCATTTTGTTTTCAAGATTTTGGATCATTTTTACCATCATTATTCTGAATTTATTTTCAGGTAAACTCCCTATCTCCTCCTCTTTTGTTTGGTTTAATGGGCTTTTATCATGTTCCTTTACCTGTTGAATATTTCTCTGCCTTTTCATCTTGTTTAGGTTGCTGTGTTTGGGGTGGCTCTCTATATGCTGGAAGTTTGTGATTCTTCTTTAGTGTGGAGGTTCCTCTCTGTGGGTGGAGTTGGACAAGTGGCTTGTCAAGGTTTCCTGGTTAGTGAAGCTTGCTTTGGTGTTCTGGTGGGTGAAGGTGGATATTTTTTCTCTGGAGTGCAGTGGAGTGTCCAGCAGTGAGTTTTTAGGTGTCTATGAGTTTGGTGTGACTTTTGGCCACCTGTATTTTTGTGCTCAGGTTTATGTTCCTGTGTTGCTAGAGGATTAGCTTGATATGTCTTTCTCTGAAACTTGTTGGCTCTTGGGTGGATCTTGGTGTCAGTGTAGGAATGGAGGCTTTTTGATGAGCTCTTGTTGATTACTGTTCCCTGGAGGGAAGAGTTTTCTGGTGTTCTCAAGTTTTAGATTTAAACCTGTTGCCTCTGGCTTTCAGTCTTGTTCTTCCAGCAGCCTCAAGACTTCTCCATCCATACAGCACAGATGATAAAACATCTAGATTAATTGTGAAAAGATTCTCCACAGTGAGGGACACCCAGAGAGGTTCACAGAGTTACATGGAGAAGAGAAGAGGGGGAATGGAAACAGAGGTGGCCAGCAGGAGAAGAGGGGGAATCAAAAGGGGAGAGAGAAATTTAGCCAATAATCAGTTCCTTAAGTGTTATCCACAGCCCAGAACACCCAAAGAGATTCACAGAGTTAAGTAGAGAAGAGAAGGGGGAGGGAGCAGATAGAGGTGACCTGGGGGAGAAAAAGGAGAGTCAAAAAGAGAGAGAGCAATCAAGCCAATAATCACACTCCTAAGTAAAAATTGGTACTGAAGATTGGATTCTTAAGGTAAAGAATTGATAGCAAATACAAAAAAGTCAAGATTAAAAATCTAGAGTAGAGCTTAGACTCTCAAAAATACAATATTAAAAAAGCAAGACAAAATTGTGAAAGTTATTTTTAAAATATATGAAATTCCCTTTAAAAATAGGGTCTTTTTTTGGCAAGGTAATAGTAGGCTTTAAAAATGAAAATTAAAGGAGTAATAAAGAACTTTAAAAAAAATTTAAGTATAAAACGATAATATTAAAATATATCTAGGAATTTCTCTGGAGCTGTTGAGGGCAGTGTGGGGTCAGTTCAGTTTCAGATAGTTCTTTGCTCCAGCTTACACTCCTTCTTCAAGGTCTATAGGCCCCTTCCGATGTAGTTGGCGCTAACTACAGGGCTTTACTCTGTTGTACCTGTCACTTCCAAAGCGGTTTCCTCTTCTTTGTCTATTTTGGCTCCCTCTGTTTGCAAGTCTTTTCAGTGACTAACTTCCGCCCTGACACAAGGGGGCGAAAGTGGTCATTTATCTAGGCTCACGTGTTCAATCGTGCTGAGGGGAGGGAGGAACACTGCAAACAACTATCACGTCATGTGTGGCACCGTGTCTGGGCCACACTGGGTTTGCACCTGCTCACGGCCTGTGTGCTTTCCTAGTCTACACTTGCTCTGCAGGGGAACTGTCGAAGGTGGGCCTTGCATTACTTGAACTTCCCAGGACTAAGCTGCTCAGGTTCAGGTTCCAAGGTACTCCACAAAGCCACAGAATTGGGTGGGCCTGTGTTTTGTGCCTGAGTAGCTCAGGCGACCAGGTGCTTGGCGAGCACACTCTCCCCAGGTGGGGCGGCGTGTCTTATCACCTCCCCGGTCCCAGATGCTCAGTTGCCTTGGTGCTCAGTGGGAGCACTGTCTCAGGTGCTCTGCGTCTCCTCTGGGGAGCTGACCTCGGGCTGTGACCCACCTGGCAGTTGTCAACCATCCAGGATCCCAGGAAGACTTGGCTAGCAACTGGGAGCCTGCGCATAGTGTGGTAGAGGATGCCATCTCTGGGGCCTAGTGTGCCCCTTGCTTTCCTGCTCTGGCTGTCTCCTCCCTGCCTTTCTGCCTCCAGCGGTGGAGGGCAGGCAGGGAGGGGCCAGTCTGCAGCTGGCTGGCTCTCCTCCAGTGATGTTCATTTCTTTGTTCTGTGAGCAGGCCAGGCAGTGCCTTAGGTTAGAGCTGCTTTTCACTGGAAAATTTCCTTTCTTTTTTTTTTCCTCTCTCTCTCTTTCTGGCTATCCCATGGTTTACATTGCTATCTCAGATTAGTTCCCTCAGATTGCCCTCAGGGCACTCAGGCCTGGTCCTTACCCTAAGCAATCAGCCCACGCCTCCCTGTTTAGCCCCGGCTTGCTGGTGGTGGACGTGAGCCCCTGAGCTACTTCTCCACTGGTAGTTGCAGTTAGGAGTGTAATCTGTGGGTTTTATTTATTAATGTTTTCCTCCTGGTTATGTTGCCTTCTGAGATTCCAAAACTCCCCAAAGACCTGCCGATGAGAGGGTTTCCTGGTGTTGGAAATTTCTCCTCAAAAGACTCCCTCCCTGGGATGGGTCTCCATCCCTAACTCTTTTGTTTCTCTTTTTATCTTTTATATTTTGTCCTACCTCCTTTCAAAGACAATGGGCTGCCTTTCTGGGTGCTTGATGTCTTCCGCCCGCATTCAGAAGTTGTTTTGTGGTATTTGTTCAGCGTTCAAATGATCTTTTGATGTATTTGTGGGGAAGAAAGTGGTTTCTCTACCCTATTCCTCTGCCATCTTAGGACCCCTTCCTTCTTATATTTATTTTAATGGCATTATATATCTTTATTTCATTACTGCTTCCCTAAAAATAATGTATAAAATAATAAAGTCATAAAATTTTGAAAATACATCAGAAATGTTTAGGAAAAATTCAGAATCATAAATGAAGGAGCTCTATAAATGAAAAGGATGGAGAAAAGTCTGTCTGGTTTTCTTATTTTTATCATTTTTTTCACATAGATAGTAGAAAATATATTTGTCACAATTAATATTTGCACATTTTATTCTATCATCTAGTTCAGAATACTAAACAAACACTACAGAAGTGAAAATTAGAGCAGTGATAAATGAAATACTGGTGGTTACACTTATTGTAAACCATAAAAACAAAACAAAACAAACTTGGTTGAAAGCAACATAAACTGAGCCTGAGATGTTCACAAGAACCATTTACTTAAATTATGATACCTCCCCAACTTCCTCCTGCCTGCTGCACCCTCTCCTGGCCCTTTTATGTCTTATTTAAGAGCTTTATTGAGACGCAGTTCACATACCATACAATTCACCTACTTAAAGTGTGGAATTCACTGTTTTTTAGTATATTCACACATCTTTTCATATTTTTATCTTTTCTTTCTCCTGCTTTTTTATTGGATTTCCTCTTACCTACTACTCCACTAAAAAGTCATTTTATTAGAAAGCTAAAGATATGAAATGACCTGGTACTGCTGTTGGTAAAGTACCACAAAGAACCAGTCCTAACTGAGGTGTATTGTATTACACTGGGTGCCTGTTATCACTTCACTTTATTAAAACTCATATAGTCTAAGGAATAGGAGTAATAAAAAGATGTCTTGAGGATAATAAGAAAATATGAGTGGATACTTTTCCTCCAACAGAGATGGCCTCCAAATTAAAAGTACTAAAGGGAAGTCCAGGGTGTCCCTTTATACTGTCAGTAGCAGCAGTTCTTGTGAAACCGAAATCCATAAATGACTGCCTTGAATTTACCTACCATAGGAATTTATGAATCAGATAGTACTAATGTTATAGCAGTTCCATCTTTTATGCATTCCTGATCACCACATGGAAGTGGATATAATATGAAGGCATAAATTATGTTTCCTGTTATTGAAACCACAGGCCCCTGGTCTGTGAAACAAATGTAACCTATCTCATGTGGATTCATAATTTACAGGTTGTTGATAATTTCTCATACATTTAGTAAGTGATGCTTAACCTGTACTTCAAGGTAAACCATTCTAGAACCTACAAGTGCGAAAACCCCTCTAAGTGTTCTATGACTTAAACATTCATTTGATTCTATTTTGCGTTGTCTCCAAAACAAATCTGCAAGTATTAAATAAATTAAAGTCATCTTAATCTCTACTGAATATTAGTTATTCCCTGTATAAAGAAGAAAGTCACAGAGAGATATACTTCAGTGTTTAGAAGCTGCATACCTTATGGTTTTGCATACAATCATCTAAAACTTAATCTTAATTATAGAATTACCCTACTTCCAGTAGGATGTTTTTATTCACTAAAATAATGGAGAGGCAAGTTGATAGATTATAGTTAACACACATGTTAATGACACATTTTATTCTTCTCTGACACAGAAAGTTTCTTCAACAGTAGAATGTGTAATTTAAGTATTGGGTATTAAGCCAATCTGTGAATGTGTTTCCTACGGGATGGGAAAAACAAATATAGCAAGCATCACTATTAGAAACTGAAATATTCCTGTGAAGAAGAAGAAAAAAAAAGCTATTAAATTGCATCCTTAAATGTATGGAGATAATTATATGGGGAAAAGTAAATCAACCATACAGTATTAGAATACTTTTCAACCATATAATAGCATATCCATTATTTAATCAATTATAATAAAGTAAAATCAATGCTTCTGGCAGCTCTGTTTGTATTTTCCTGTCCTTCCAGAAAGCCTAAATGACATCTTATGTATAAACCATGTGAAGACAAATTGTAACATTTACATTCACAGAAAGGGTATCAGAGAAGGTAGATTGGCCCTAATGACTGGGTAGTCAAAGAAGGGAGAAGGGACTCCTCCCTAATATGGTCCATGGTCCACATCTGTCTTATGCAGGTTCTTGATATCCTGTTAGAAATAGAACATCCAGAACAGACATGGGACAGTCATCATGCATCATAATCTTTTCACTATTTCAATAACCCCTCAAAAAATACCCTTAACCTGAGCAGCCCAGAGCAGTGTTCCTTCTTCTTTGCAGCGATACCTGACATGGGTCGATTAACTTCTCTGGTTGACTGAACTGATACTGGTCTCAGTTTGCACATGAGAATCCTTGCTAACTTGAATCCCTGGGAAGCTCTACCTCTGACACCTTTTCTTACTAGATCCTGCAGGTGGCTTATCCTCCTCTCTATCTGTGAGTTTCTCAATGAGAGGTCAGGACATCTTCCTCACTGACTGTTGTAACTCTCATTGTACCTGAGTACAGCACCACAACCTAAAAATCTTCATCATGATCATTTCAGCATTTCTCCAGTACCAAAATAGACTGGGTGTGATACAGGGTTTGTAAACTTAATAACCACTCTCATTTGCTATCCAGATCTTTGACAATGAAAAGTTATGATTAGTAAATGATTCTTTACTACCATTCATCTCCATCAGTGTTTAAGGACATTTTGTTGCTAGAATCATCCTTAGGCTGCTCAATCATTTTATGGATTTTTCTGTGGAATGGTCACCAAGCTTATTTTTTTCTTTATTATGCTTTAGATATTAGAAACAGTAAAGCTCATGTTAAAAAGGCAAGGGAGGCAGATGTAGAGAATAAACGTATAGATGTCAAGGGGGAAGGTGAAGGTGGGATGAATTGGGAGACTGGGATTGACATGAATGCACTTATTGATGCTACGCATAAAATAGATAACAAATGAAAACCTACTGGATAGCACAGGGAGCTCTATTCAGTGCTCCGTGGTGACCTAAATGACCTAAATGAAGGAAATTTAAAAAAAAAGGAGATACATGTATACATATAGCTGATTCCATTGTCGTACAATAGAGACTAACACAGCATTGTGAAGCAACTATATTCCAATAACTTTTTTTTTTAATGCAAGGGAGAGCTTAGCAAATCAAATTTCTTGTGACAGTTTAAAGTGTCTCTTTTTTTATAAAATGAAGAGGAAAACTATTTGAGGAGAAATGTTTCCATTAACATTAAGGAGGAAGAACGTGAGAAAAATAAGAGCATTTCATACAAACAGCACCAGGTCTGGATTACTTATGCTCCATGTAGTTACACACGCGCGCATAACATTCCCTAAGAGAAACAGGATCTTGACATTTTTATGTATATTCTCAAAGATCTGGACTACCTCGAGATAAAAGAGGAAAACACGTATTGCCAGAAAGTAGCACATTTCCTGGCAGCTAACACTAGCAGCTTGGCATAATCTGAAGACACCAGTTCTGTTAAGTAGTGCAGTGAAGCTGAGCATGTTTCTTCCAAACGGAGTTGAATGCTCCTAGCTAGCAAGTTGTTTAATGGCATATTGGGTCCATATGTTTGATAAAAAGCAGGAAATTATTTAAAAGAGTGCTAAGCTATAATTATCTTTCCTGTTACTAGCCAGAACATAGCAAATCATTTTCTCGAGGATGTATGTTCTCCACACACCATACTTCAAACCTTACCTTCTCTTCTGATTTTGATGAAGACGAACCTGACATAACTCACTATGATGCTCTAAGACAGTGCTTCTTTGATCAGTTATGACATCAGACTTTTGGACGTTTGTTAAAGTGAAGATTCCTGGACCGATTTCAGACTCAGAAAACCAAAATCTCTTGAGAATCTAAGAATAGATCCATGTATGTATAACTGAACCACTTTGCTCAACACCTGTAAAATTATGACAACATTGTAAATCAACTGTAGTCCTGACCTGAGGGGCTGGATGGGCTGAAGGGAGAGAGGCTCGAGAGGGAAGGGATATATGTATAGTTATAGCTGATTCAAGTTGCTGTATGGTGGAAACCAAGACAACATTGTAAAAATAAAAATATGAAATAAACAAACTTGACTGCAAATAAGACAGCTAGTACTTACTGGAGTTTAAACAAAGACCTCTTTTACTCACACCCCTCCAAATGATATAATACAAAATGAAAAGGTAAACTCAAAAGATGTAAATCTGTATCTCCCTACATTTACTACAAAGAGACCATAAGGATCAGTGGGTTTCCCTGGTGGTTCAGTGGTAGAGTATGCACCTGCCAGTGCAGGAGATGCACGTTCAGTCTCTGGGCTGGAAAGATCCCCTGGAGAAGGAAATGGCCACCCATTCCAGTATTTTTGCCTGGGAAATCCGATAGACAGAGGAGCCTGGTGGGCTATAGTCCATGGGGTCACAAAAGTGTCAGACAGGTCTTAGCCACTCTGCATTGCAGACACTATCTTTACCCACTGAAGCCACCTGGGAAGTCCCCCAGAAAATTTGAGTACCGTTGTTTGCAGGGCACAGAACAAATGGTCACCTGCAGAAAAGGCTTGGCAGAGTTGGGTTNTGAGAAAAATAAGAGCATTTCATACAAACAGCACCAGGTCTGGATTACTTATGCTCCATGTAGTTACACACGCGCGCATAACATTCCCTAAGAGAAACAGGATCTTGACATTTTTATGTATATTCTCAAAGATCTGGACTACCTCAAGATAAAAGAGGAAAACACGTATTGCCAGAAAGTAGCACATTTCCTGGCAGCTAACACTAGCAGCTTGGCATAATCTGAAGACACCAGTTCTGTTAAGTAGTGCAGTGAAGCTGAGCATGTTTCTTCCAAACGGAGTTGAATGCTCCTAGCTAGCAAGTTGTTTAATGGCATATTGGGTCCATATGTTTGATAAAAAGCAGGAAATTATTTAAAAGAGTGCTAAGCTATAATTATCTTTCCTGTTACTAGCCAGAACATAGCAAATCATTTTCTCGAGGATGTATGTTCTCCACACACCATACTTCAAACCTTACCTTCTCTTCTGATTTTGATGAAGACGAACCTGACATAACTCACTATGATGCTCTAAGACAGTGCTTCTTTGATCAGTTATGACATCAGACTTTTGGACGTTTGTTAAAGTGAAGATTCCTGGACCGATTTCAGACTCAGAAAACCAAAATCTCTTGAGAATCTAAGAATAGATCCATGTATGTATAACTGAACCACTTTGCTCAACACCTGTAAAATTATGACAACATTGTAAATCAACTGTAGTCCTGACCTGAGGGGCTGGATGGGCTGAAGGGAGAGAGGCTCGAGAGGGAAGGGATATATGTATAGTTATAGCTGATTCAAGTTGCTGTATGGTGGAAACCAAGACAACATTGTAAAAATAAAAATATGAAATAAACAAACTTGACTGCAAATAAGACAGCTAGTACTTACTGGAGTTTAAACAAAGACCTCTTTTACTCACACCCCTCCAAATGATATAATACAAAATGAAAAGGTAAACTCAAAAGATGTAAATCTGTATCTCCCTACATTTACTACAAAGAGACCATAAGGATCAGTGGGTTTCCCTGGTGGTTCAGTGGTAGAGTATGCACCTGCCAGTGCAGGAGATGCACGTTCAGTCTCTGGGCTGGAAAGATCCCCTGGAGAAGGAAATGGCCACCCATTCCAGTATTTTTGCCTGGGAAATCCGATAGACAGAGGAGCCTGGTGGGCTATAGTCCATGGGGTCACAAAAGTGTCAGACAGGTCTTAGCCACTCTGCATTGCAGACACTATCTTTACCCACTGAAGCCACCTGGGAAGTCCCCCAGAAAATTTGAGTACCGTTGTTTGCAGGGCACAGAACAAATGGTCACCTGCAGAAAAGGCTTGGCAGAGTTGGGTTAAATTGCTGTCTAGTAGAATTCTGTGTGAACAGGCTTAAATTAATTAAAAATAAACCTCTCTTGCTATTACAGTGATTGTGCTTTTGTTCTCAAAGGGAATAGCAGGCAAGCCTCCCCCCTCCTTACCTTGTAAGACTGTTTTTACTGTGGTATGAAGGGAACAAGCAGGGCTGGAGCAGCTCCAGTTTAGAAACCCAGCTTTTCTCCAGTTTTTCACAGTAGAGACTTACCTGACTCTTTCTGACTATTTTATTTTAGCTTGAGGCTCTTAACATGCAAGTAACACAGAGATGCAGATAATAAGAGTTTACTAAAAATTTTTAAAATGCAGGGAAAGGAAGCATAGGAAAACTCATCAGCCATGGAGTAAGACCTCTTGGACTTAAAACCATGCTCCTTGTCTTCCCAGGTCAAACATTTCATTGCTATCAGTAGCTCTAGTAACCCAATAGCAGCTGCAGGGGTTCAATTTTCTATAGATTTCCACTCTATTAGGGAACAGCTGACAGGCAGAGGGGACCCCCATTTCCTACCCTAGAGATTTAAGAATTCTGTTTCAGTTTCACTCTTTGGGCTTGCTTTATCTGCTACTTTCTCTGCTTCTCAGGTGGTAAAGAGCCCCCCTGCTAAACAGGAGGCATGTGTTTGATCTCTAGGTCATGAAGATCCCCTGGAGCAGGAAATGGTAACCCACTCCAGAATTCTTGCCTAGGAAGTCCAGTTGGCTCAGTGAGTAAAGAATCTGCCTGTAATGCAGGAGACAAAGTAGATGCAGAGTTCAATTCCCGGGTTGGGAAGATCCTTTGGAGTAGCAAATAGCAACACATTCCAGTATTTTTACCTGGGAAATCCCATGGACAGAGAAGCCTGGTAGGCTACAAATCATGGGATCACAAAGAGTCAGACATGACTGAGTAGCTAAGTACATAGAGAAGAGGAAAGAATTTTTCCTTTGTTTTCTTGTCATATCCCCTTAAGAACAAAGGCTACATTTTTTAGGGGTTCTTCGTCATATGTTTAATGTCAATCAAAGTGCCCTTCGCAAAATAGGGCCATAGGAGACTCATTCACAGAGTAGATAGTTCAGTGAATGGATGGTGTAATGGTTGAATTGGAGGACATTTAAGCATTTTTTTTCTGTCAGAAAGTAGCTTACCATACGCTTCTCAAAGTCAAAGGCCCATGTGATTCACCTGGGTATGTGGGTAAAACACATCATCTGATCTGTAGCCCTGAAGTAGAGCCTGAAACTCCCAATTTCAAATATAAATGACGCCAATGCTTTTGGTGTGTGAAACCCACCTTGAGAAGCAAGGTTGAAAGCATTTTCGCAAACAACAGATTCCCTAGTTCTGGATAGTTTCAAGATTTTTTTTTTTCCCCCAGAACTAAGGAGTCTGTTAAACTAGGAAATATTCCCTAGTTCTGATAAAGTGAACAATTTGGACCGTTAACATGAATGCCATGATGTACTACATGACAGTATTTTAAAATTTTATATCTGTTAATTAAAAAACAGTATAGATTTTGTGTTGTTGTTGTTTATTCCTTAAATTACATCTGACTCTTTTTGACCTCATGGACTGTAGCCCGCCAGGCTCCTCTGTCTATGCGATTTTCCAGGCAAGAATACTGGTGTGGGTTGCCATTTCCTTCTCCAAGGGATCTTCCCAGACTCAGAGATCAAACCTGTGTCTCCTGCCTTGGCAGGCAGATCCTTTACTACTGAGCCGCCATAGCTCCGTTGTAATCAGGTTACACTTTCAAATGCATCTGCATTTTATTTTTCCAAGCAGCCAAATACTCAATATATGCATGCCACATAATATTTATTAATCTGAGTGGAATTTCCTTAGAACTTTAACTCCTGTTAGGCAGTTGTCCTCAAAGTGCATCTGGGGGACCCTCATGATCCTCCCACAAAACAGATTCATGATGTCAAAACTATTTTCATGGTAAAATTAAGATGTTATTTGCTTCGTTCACTGCTCTGACACTTGTACAATGGTGCAAAAGCAAAAACTCCTTAGCATGAATCAAAGCAGTGAGTCTTTTTTTTTTTTTGAACACCCTATACTCAGAGTAAAAGAATACCAATTTTGCTGAAGAATGTACACAGTGTGTCTATTCAGATTATATTTCATTAAGTCTTGACCTCAGGTGTATGTACTTTTAATGTTCTGCATGCTGAAAGAGGAGGTAAGCCTATAGGGTTTTCCTGTTGAAACAACGCTTCTCTCAAGAAAAGCACTTGCGTGACTGTCAGTTGCGAGCGAACCCAGCTGCTGTTTTCACAGAACACAATGGACTCAGAGAGTGACAAACTGTAATGTTTCTCATTTTGGTGTCTGGAATACTTTTCTTGGAAATGAGTTAAGTTAGCTTATCAAGTCAAGATAAACACTTGACAGTATTTGTTGCCAGGGATAGAATTTGAGCTTTAAAAGGAAATCAGATTTTGTAAAAATTGTATTTGCCACCGTGAGTTGGACAGCTTATCCATAACAAACACTTTTCTGATGGGAAGAGTAGTGATATTTAAAGATTTGATGTTTTGATATTGGATAATGAAAGTTGTCAATGTTTGTAAGATATGAAGAACACACCAAACCAATATTTTCCAAATGACCAACGTATTATGTCAGAAAACCATACATACCATAAGAGCGTTTCACAAGCAAAAGCTACCAATGGATTTTTTTAATTTTTAATTTTATTTATTTTTTGTTTTACTTTATTTTACTTTACAATACTCTATTGGCTTTGCCATACATCGACATGAATCCACCACAGATGTACACGAGCTCCCAATCCTGAATCCCCCTCCCACCTCCCACCCCACAACGTCTCTCTGGATCATCCCCGTGCACCAGCCCCAAGCATCCTGCATCCTGTNATATATATATATATATATATATATATATATATATATACACCAGTCAAGTTTTTAATGCATACTCATATAATATATGGGCTTCCCAGGTCGCTCATTAGGTAAAGAATCTGCTTGTAATGCAGGAGACACAAGAGACGTGGGTTTGACCCCTGGGTCAGAAAGATCCCCTGGAGGAGGGCTTGGCAACCCACTCCAGTGTTCTTGCCTGGATAGTCCTGTGGACAGAGGAGCCTGGCAGGTTACAGTCCATAGGGAGGCAAAGAGTCAGACACAACTGAGCACCTAGTACATACCACACACAATTATAAAATGTCTAGAGTTGGTTAACTTCTAAATAATTCTATTTGTTTAATTTTCAGTCACTGCAAGTTTATCTGAAAATATGTGAAGGGGTGTTTATGTGTTTTGTTTTATGTTTATTACAGTTACAGGCATATAGATATTTTATTATTTGCAAATTTGTACAAACACTTTAAATAGTTCTAATTTCCATATAAATGATTTTTGATGTAAAAAAAAAACAAACA
The DNA here is from genome assembly GCA_006410875.1 of Neotragus pygmaeus. NCBI lineage: Eukaryota > Metazoa > Chordata > Mammalia > Artiodactyla > Bovidae > Neotragus > Neotragus pygmaeus. Next base: position 1,037,633 of record SJYV01029546.1, read on the forward strand.
AATTGTAAACATATATCTGAACCTGTAATGAAAATGAGCAGTTTATAAGAATTATCTCAACACTAAGTCAGTATTCCCACTAGTTAAGACTGTAATTTGCTCATTGATCTCACCATAGAAAGTGAAAGTGAAGTCGTGTCCGACTCTTTGAGACTCCACGGACTGTAGCCTACCAGGCTCCTCCGTCCATGGGATTATCCAGGTAAGAAAACTAGAGTGGGTTTGCCATTTCCTTCTCTAGGGGATCTTTCCAACCCAGGGACTGAACCCAGGTCTCCTGCATTGGAGGCAGAAGCTTTAACCTCTGAGCCACCAGGGAAGCCCTGATCTCACCATACATTATTTTTTGAGAGATCTTTTAAAATCAATGCATATTTTGCACTTGACTAAATTTAATAACGGCAACAACAAATACTTGACTGTTTTGATACTTGAAACAGTATGGTGAGATGATTATTGTTGCCATTGTTAAATTTAGTCAGGTGCAAAATATGCATTGATTTTAAAAGATCTCTCAAAAAATAATGATTTTCTTTTCATTATTTCCATGGACCAGATATTTTAGAATAAAAATAAAATATTGGCATATAATTTACCAGTCATAATATCTGAAAGAGTGAATAACTTGTGAGTGACTTAATCTCTTTGAGTGTGAATTATGTATAATGATATTGAATTATAATTGTTTTTTTATGTTTGAAAATTATTATCATCTAAATGATTATAGATGAGTTGTTCAGTTCAGTTCAGTTGCTCAGTCATGTCTGACTCTTTGTGACCCCATGAACGGAAGCACGCCAGACCTCCCTGTCCATCACAAAGCCTAAGGGTTTGGATCCATGATTGTCCAGGCAAACTGGATGCAGTTTTATGTAATTTACTTTGGAGTCACAAAAGTCTATAACAGATTCATCAATGTAAGAATGAAGTGAAATTAGGACTCTTTTTCTCTTTGTTTTACTCTAAAAGAGTGGTTGGCAAACTTTTCTGTAAAAGGTAAATAGGAAAATGTATTTGGGTTTGTGGACCCTATGGTCCATGTTGCAACTACCAAACTGTTCCCGAATGAAAAAAAAAGATCAAGGAAAATGTCAATAAATGTGTGAGGCTGTGTCTCAACACAACTTTATTTACAAAAATAGCCAGCAGGCAGATGTGATCCAAGAACTTATTGTTTCCCAATGCCAGCTCTAGGAAGATGGTCAGCTTTGTCACTGGGTCCCTGGCACAGATATCTAAGAATTTTTTTATTAATGTGGGCCATTAAAAAATGTTTTATTGAATTTGTTATAATATTGTTTCTGTTGCTTCTGCTTTGTTTTTTTGTTCATGAGACATGTGGGATCTTATCTCCCCAAGCAGGAATTTAACTCTTACCTCCTGTATTGGAAGACAAAGTCTTAATCACTGGACCCCTAGAGAAGTTCCAATATTTGTAGCATTTTACTGCTCTAGAAGGAGAATGTCAGGTGCTGCCCCACTGCACAGAGAGGGAATCAATTATTTCAATTCGAGTCAAGGATATCAACACATCCTTCACCAAGAATAGCAGATTTGATGGAGGGGGTATGTGACATAAAGGTCCATACAGTCAAAGCTATGGTTTTTCTGGTAGTTATGTACAAATGTAAGACTTGGACCATAAAGAAGGCTGAATGCCAAAGAATAAATGCTTTCAAAAAGTGGTGTCGGAGAAGACTCTTGAGAGTCCCTTGGACAGCAAGCAGATCAAACTAGTCAATCCTAAAGGAAATCAACCCTGAATATCCATTGGAAAGACTGATGCTGAAACTGAAGCTCCAATACTTTGGCCACCTGATGGTAAGAGTAGACTCACTGGAAAAGACCCTGATGCTGGAAAAGACTGAAGGCAGGAGGAGAAGGGAGTGACAGAGGATAAGATGGCTGAATGGCATCACCGACTCATCGGACATGAGTTTGAGCAAACTCTGGGACATAGTGAAGGATGGGGAGCCTGGAATGTTGCAGTCCATAGGGGCACAAACAGTTTGACATGACTTAGCTACTGAACAATAACATGCAGACACGTTCACAGAGACCCTAGAAAGGAACCGATGAAGCCGTAGTGATGAAGGGCTGCCAGCTGAATTTTAAAAGGTAAGCTTCACTTGAAATCAGATTTACAGGTCATACAAAGAGCAGGATATTTGCCCCTGCAATTTTCTGAAGGCGAGGCACTTCCTGTTTGTGACAGGTGTCAGGGTTTTCAGCGCACCTGATCTTTACCTTTTGTTTTCATCTGCAGCTTCTTGCACCTTTCCTGGGAAGTCACTCCATGAGGGCAGCCAGTGGTTCTTGCTTACTGGTGCATGACTGCTTAGTCACTGCTGTGGGGGGTTTGATCTCAGATGATGGATTCAGGGTCACTCCATGAGTTCACCTCTCCTCAAATGGAGCTCTCTTCTGTATGTATCTGTGTCTTTGTTCATATGCCCTGCTGGTCACTATAAAGGAGGACCTTGTTGTTTATCCATCCGGTGTATAATAGTTCACATCTCTAACCCTAAAGCCTGGGTCATTTCATGGGGTTGCTGTGAAGGCTGAATGAGATGATGCCTTCATAACAATTAGAGCAGTGTATTCTACTCATTCATTAGAAGTTACCTGTTATTACTAACTGTAATTATATTTTTAACAAACACTAATTAAATTAATGTGGACTATCTCTCATGGTGGTTTTAATTACTGTAATTTATATACATGATAATATTTAAAATAAAAAATAACACAGGCTCTTACTGTGTTAATAGTAAATTTAATTCTACTTGATTAACATTATAAAAGGAACCTGGATTTATCCTTCTTTAGCAAAAAAAAAATTTGGCTTTTTCCTCTTCAAATCTCTTACTATGGTACTAAAACAGCTTTAAAGTTCCACTTAAATAAATTTTAATTACTATTCTCCTGTTCACCATAATACTTAAAATGAATGATAAAACCTATAAATGTGGGTTCATACTCTCTTAATGGGAAATTCAAGTCTACTTATGTGTGATTATAAGTTAATTCTGGATTTATCAGTATAATCGTGTATGTTTGTTATAGTACTAAAATAGCTTTAAATTTTTTATTTTATTTTTATTGAAACTATAATTGATTTACAATGTACTGACAATTTCTGCTGCTCAGCAAAGTGACTGAGTTGTAGTCATATATATTTTATATTTTTATATCCTTTTCCCTTATAGTTTATCACTGGTTATTGAATATAGTTCTCTGTACTACACAGTAGAAGCTGTGGCTTATCATCCTATATATTATAGCTTGCATCTGCTAAGCCCAAACTCCCAGTCCTTTGCTCCCTTACCTGATTCTCCCTTGGCAACCACAAGAATGTTCTCTATGTTTTTCAGCCTATTTCTGTTTTGTACATAAGTTCACTTGTGCCGTATTTTCGATTCCACACGTAAGTGATACCATATGGTATTTATCTTTCTCTAACCTACTTCACTGATTATAATAATGTCTAGATAAATCCATGTTGCTGCAAGTGTCATTATTTCATTCATTTTTATGACTGAATAGTATTCCATTGTGCATATAGACCACATCTTTATCCATTCCTCTGTTGATGAACATTATATTGTTTTCATATGTTGGCTATTGTAAATAATGTTGCTATGAACATACTGGTACATGTATCTATTTGAATTATGGTTTGTCTGGGTATATGCCCAGGAGTGGGATTGCTGCATCATATGTTCACTCTATTTTTAGTTTTCTGAGAAAGAGCCACATTATTTTCTATAGTGGCTGCACCAATTTACATTCCCATCAACAGTGGGAATGTTCCCTTTTCTCCATACCCTGTTCAGCATTTATTATTTGTAGACTTTTTAAGCATGACAAGTCTGATCAGCATGAGGTGGTACCTCCATTGTGGAAGAGTGTATCCTTTGTATTAGCTATTGCAAGCCCTCTGCCTTATGTAGATTCCTTTTGCTCCAATTGGCTTATCTCCTATCCCTACCCACCCACCCCCAGCTACCCCTTCCTGTGTGCTGCCAAATTTGGGCCATAAACTTGATTCCTTATCTAAAGGCAAGAGCTACCTGGAAGATCAGAGGAAAGGGTGAGAGTGAGGTTGTTGTATTGATTCCCTGTACACCCTCCAGGGTGTCCCTGGGTAATTTCCGAGTTAGACGTGAAACCACAGACCAAGGCAGGCACCTCTCTGCACTCAGCTGTTCCCTTATCCAAAATCAAATTTGTGTTTCCCGCACTGCCCTCTTCAGGCCTGGGGCCAGTGACTGTTCCCTATTTGTATGACTCGAGCGTACTGCCCTATCCCATGCTTGTAAATAATCATCTTTTTGTTAAATTCTCCTTAAATTGTCTCAATTTGAATGACACATTTTTTTTTTCTTCTCAGAACATTGATGACACATTTTATTTACAACTAAGAGGAGAAAGATGCTGAGAATATTTGTCTTTACCCAGGAACAGGTCACTTCAGCTCAGCCACTCAGTCGTGTCCAACTGCAGCATGCCATGGACCCCAAGGACTGCAGAAGCAGATGGGGCTTCCTAAATGACTCAGTAGTAAAGAATAGCTCTGCAGTGCAGGAGAAGAAGGAAATGTGGGTTCTATTCTTGGTTCAAGAAGATCCCCCAAAGGAGAAAATGGCAATCAACTCCAGTATTCTTGCCTTGGACACCCCTGGAGAGAGGGGCCTGGCAGGCTACAGTCCACAGGGTCACAAAGAGTCAGACACGGCTGAGCACATACACACAGAGAACCAGATTGGGCCTAGAAGTGAAGTTTGTGCTTTTATGATAAATATGCATTACCAAGATCTTAACTGCTTCATTAGGATCACTGAAAAAAAAAAGAAAAGAAAAGAAAAGAGCAGTGCCTCTGTGTTTTACACACAGGTACACACAGCGTGCACTGCCTGGGGTCATTGGAGGATAGAGATTAACTGAGGGACTCTAGCATCTGGTTGCTTTGATTTAAATCCAAACTTCACCACTTGCCAGCTCTGTAAGATGGAATAAGTAAACTTCCAATTTCTTATTTATAAAATGGAGAGAATAAGATGAGCTGCCATTAATCATTTGTCCTAATAGTATTGGTAAGTAACAATAAAATCATAAAGTGAATTGAAGTAGAATCAACAGGATGTGTTTTGTTACCTTTACTTCCATTTTATTGAATTATTTCATTTGGGCTGAAAGAATTGAATTCTTCTAATGTGGATTGTTAAACTTGAGCCCTTTAATGTATTCAGGTTTCTTAGAACACTCAACATCATACACAGATTATATTTGAAAATCCCACTAGCTTGTAACAGAATCACTTTGGTTTGGTTAGAAGCCATTTGATACTTTGGGAATTTGTATATTTTCTGAGTCTACTGGGAAATTTAAACTATAAATGTTGATTTTGTAGTCACAAAGATTTATGCACTTAAGGAAAATGGTAGTTTTTTGTGTTAACACACACACACATATATATATATGTAAATTTGATTCTGAGTACCATTATTGTCTATATATATATATATATATATATAGGTCAGGCTCTGTGGCATTTGGGAATCTTAGTTCCCTGACCAGGGATCAAACTCATGCCCTCTGCAACCACCAAGGAAGTCCCACATGTTAACATATTTAAGACAAACTTGCAAAATTGTTCTATTACTGTTTAGACGAATTCTTCTCAGATGAAACCTCTATTTTCACATAGGTGATAATTCAGAGGCAGACATTCTCCTACAAGTTACTTTCTCCAAATATTAAATCAAAAGAGATATTTTAAATAGGAAAACTGTAAATATGAATAATGATCTGAAAAGTTTCTAAAATAGATTTAAAAACTCTTATATTTGATTAAACAATCCCTTTAAAAATACATTCATATTAAAACATATTTCCCTGATGAAGCTATTCAGACAAATGTGAGTTGTTATCTCATTATGGATTTGATCTGCATTTCCATTGTTATGAGTGATGTTGAGCATCTTTTCATGTACCATTTGGCAATTCGGATGTCTTATCTAGAAAAGCATCTATTAACTTCCTNCCTATAGTCCTGTCTCTTATACACATCTAGATGTGTATAAGAGACAGCATTATGGATTTGATCTGCATTTCCATTGTTATGAGTGATGCTGAGCATCTTTTCATGTACCATTTGGCAATTCGGATGTCTTATCTAGAAAAGCATCTATTAACTTCCTTATCTTGTGTTTATTTTCAGTTGGATTGCTTGGGCTGTGGTTTTGAGTTGTATGAGCTCTTTATATATTTTGGATATTAAAACCTTATCTTGTATGTGGTTTACAAATGTCTTCTCACATTATGTAGGTTGACTTTTTGTTGATCGTCTCTTTTGGCATAGGGAGTTTTTGATTGTTTACTTTGATGAAATCCCATTTTCTTATTTTTGCTTTCGTTGCTTGTACTTTTGGAGTTATATCAGAAAGCCATTCCCAAAACTTATGCCAATGAGCTTTTTCCCTACATTTTCTGCTAGGAGATAACAGTGGTTGGCCAGGGTTTGGAGAAAAGGGCTCCCTTGTGCATCACTGGTGGAAATGTTAATAGATTCAGCAACTACAGAAAACAGTATGGAATTTCTTCAAAATATTAAAAATAGGATTACCATATTATGTAATAATCTCCCTACTGGAATATTTCTAAAGGGGAAAAAAAAAACAGAATATTGGAAAGATATCTGCACTTCCATGTCATTGCAGCACTATTCATAATAACCAAGATTTGGAAAAAGCCTAAGTGTCCATCAGTGGATGAATGGGGAAAGAAAATGTCACACACACACACACACACACACACACACACACACACAGACACACACACACTGGACTATTATTCAACCATAAGAAAGAAGGACACCATGTCATCTGCAACAACATGGATGGAACTTGAGAATATTATGCTAAGAGGGATAAATCCAAATGAGAAAGAAAAGTACTTTATGACATCACTTATATGTGAAATCTAGAAAAGCCAAACTCAGTACAGTGGTTGTTACCAGGGACTGGGAGTGGGAGAACTGGGAAGATACTGTTAAAGAGCTCTAACTCTCAACTAAAAGATGAACAAGTTTTTGTGATCTGTTGTACAGTAGAGTGATTATAGTCAATGATACTCTATTAAAGGCAGCAAAGTTACTAAGAAGCTAGTTTGCAGTTTCCCACTACAAAATAGTGCAGTGATAATTATGTGAAATATTGATGCTAGCAAATGCTAAGGTGGTAATCACATTGTAATACACAAATTTATCAACTCAACACATTGTACACTTTAAACCCACGTCATGTGTATGTCAAATATAACATGGGGCTTCCCTGGTCACTCAGCTCTAAAGAATTCACTTGTAATGCAGAAACTGCAGGAGACACAAGGTTGATTCCCTGGGTTGGAAAGATTACCTAGAGGACATCAATGCAACGCAGTACAGTATTCGTGCCTGGAGAATCCCATGGACAGAGTATCCTGATGGGCTACACCCATGGGTTCACAAAGAGTTGGACATGACGGAAACTTAGCAAGCATGCAGGTATAACTCAATGACAGCATATTTTCTCTTGAAAAAGTAATTTCACTAATTAACTTGAGCAAAAAAAAATNGCAACGCAGTACAGTATTCGTGCCTGGAGAATCCCATGGACAGAGTATCCTGATGGGCTACACCCATGGGTTCACAAAGAGTTGGACATGACGGAAACTTAGCAAGCATGCAGGTATAACTCAATGACAGCATATTTTCTCTTGAAAAAGTAATTTCACTAATTAACTTGAGCAAAAAAAAAATAAAGAATAGAAGAGAAACAAAGAAATTAAAACATAAATAACATTTATGACATCAATCAGTCAGTCAGTTCATTCACTCAGTTGTGTCCGACTCTTTGCAACCCCATGAATAGCAGCACGCCAGGCCTCCCTGTCCATCACCAACTCTTGGAGTTCACCCAAACTCATGTCCATTGAGTCAGTGATGCCGTCCAACCATCTCATCCTCTGTTGTCCCCTTCTCCTCCTGCCCCCAATCCCTCCCAGCATCAGGGTATTTTCCAATGAGTCAACTCTTTGCATGAGGTGGCCAAAGTATTGGAGTTTCAGCTTTAGCATCAGTCCTTCCAATGAACACCCAGGACTGATCTCCTTTAGGATGGACTGATTGGATCTCCTTGCAGTCCAAGGGACTCTCGAGAGTCTTCTACAATACCACATTTCAAAAGCATCAATTCTTCTATGCTCATCTTTCAAGAGCCTATAATTACCCAAGCTCAAACCTTCTTTTCAATGAGAGATGATAGAAAGTATGTTTTAATCATATCCCTGAACATTAGAAAGACTAACCATATGAATCTTCTCATTCACCTGAGTGTATCAGGCAAAGCAGATGGTACTTTTCAGAATTGCACTTATGGTGCAAGAAAAAGCTCCTGATATTAAATATGGTTTGCAATTCTTGTTCCCTCTGGTATATTTACTGATAATTTTCTTAACCTTTGCATGACTTCTGGATGAAGTGTAAATGACTCTGTCTGTATACCTGTTGGAAATTTTGCCACAACAAATATTGACTATACAACATTTAATGTGCATGAGAACCAAAGAAACACAGTTATTTGGAATGTGAATATATGTATTCATCTTTTGCAAAATCTAAATCCAGTCTTAGCTTTAATTTACTACAGCAGCGAATTTCTATTGTTCATTGAGAAGCTTTGCAGGGTGAAGATGAGATGACCATTGTGTTGAGGAGAATGGAAGCACCAAATGGGAAATGAGAGAGAGTTCAACACCTTCCTGGCTTTCATCATTTTTCACCTTTCTTTCAACAGCCATGGACTAACATCTCTGGTCCCACTGATGCCCACAGACACTTGAGAGATGAAGCCTTAATGCTTCTCTTGTGCAGCAGAAAGAGAGGGTATGTCACCCCAGTAGAATCAAAGGCCTCCATGTTTGATGTGACTTTTTTTTTTTAGTGTCCATTTCTTACTTTCCTTTTCACATGAAGTGGTGTGAGCCTGGGTCACAATTACACAGAATGGGAATATTAAAATGTTGTTCTATATCACTAATGATGCTTACATTTTAAACACGGTATGTGTGGCTGCAGCCTCCTGTCCTCAGGGCCAACTCTGCTGTCATTTCTGGGCTCTTATTCTACTCATCAGAGCTGAAGACTTATTTGATTTCATAAAGCAGCTGTTGTGCAGGGCTGGCAGCTGTTGTGCATAATGTTTATTTACATTACCATCATGCAGCTTTAGAAGCCATTATGATCCATTTTTAGGAGGCTAATTACTTTACAATATTGTACTGGGCTTTGTCATACACTGACGTGAATTAGCCATGGGTGTACATGTGTCCCCCATCCTGAACCCCCCTCCCACCTCTCTCCCCATTCCATCCCATTTTTAAGGCCAGTCTATATTCCATTATAGTTTTCATGGGCAGTCAACTTCTATCTTTGTCAGAGCCAGAAGTGACAAAGTATACCAAATGAAACCATGATACACCCTTTTCTGACTTTGCATTTTATGAGTTGTGTATATAGAAGCATATAACTTGTTCTCCACTTAGCATGGACTTCCTAAAACCTGTGTGGGGAATTATACAGTGTTCAGTACGATACTACAAGTAAGCATTTAGACACAGTTTGTGTGCTTCCTCAGAACTCCCTCTGCTCTTTCCCTCTTTTTTTGTTACTTTTCCCTCTTTTGTTTCTCTTTGTTTGTTTGCTCTTTCCTTCTCCTTGTTTGACATGCTTTTTTTAAAGTTAATTTTTACTTGAAAAGAACTATCTACAATGTTGTGTATTTCTGCTGTCCAGCAAAGTGAGTCAGTTTTACATATACATATATCCACTCTTTTTTTAAGATTCTTTTGCCCTATAGTCTGTTACAGAGTATTGAGTAGAGTTTCTTGTGGTATACAGTAGGTCCTCTTTAATTATCTATTTTATATACAGAAGTGTGTACATATCAATCTCAACCTTCTAATTTTCCCCACTGGTAATCATAAACTTGTTTTCTACATCAGTGACTTTATTTCTGTTTTTAAATAAGCTTATTTGTATCATTTTTGAGATTTTGCATATAAGCAATATGATACAATATTTCTCTTTCTCTGACTTACTTACTAAATTATGACAATCTCCAGGTCCACTCATGTTGGTGCAAATGGCATTGTTTCATTCTTTTTTAATGGCTGAGTAATATTCCATTGTATGTGAGCTTCCCTTGTGGCTCTGCTGGTAAAGAATCCACCTGCAATGTGGGGACCTGGGTTCGATCCCTGAGTTGGGAAGATCCCCTGGAGAAGGGAACGGCTATCCACTCGAATATTCTGGACTGGAGAATTCTATGGACTATATAGTCCATGGAGTTGCAAAGAATCAGACGCAACTGAGGGATTTTGTGCCATGACCCCAACTTTCAGATTTGATTGAAAAACTAAACTTGATATCCGAGAAGTTACTGATGGACTAACTGAGTCTCTTGGAATTAGGAGCAAGTTAGTCCTTTGGGGATAAACCTTCACCCCAGTGAGAAAGAGGATCTGAGCACAATCTTTGCTCCCCTCTCCCTTTCCCCTTGACTTCACAGTCCATGTGGTCCAACCCATCCTTCTTCACTCTAAAGAAGAATATGCTTTGTTGGGAGTCATACTGTGGACATCTTTAGGTAGCCGCAACCTGTGAGCACCTGTGTCCTTCCGCAGCCAGGTGAAGCAGTGAGCCCACTCAGCAGTCAGACTTTCCCCAGGTGAGCCTTGCTTGAGATGACTTCCCTGAAGCAGAGAAGCTAACTAATGCATAGCTTGGTTCCTGACCTACCAAAACCGTGGGAGAAAAATGTCTTAATTTTAGGCTGCTCAGGGCTGAAGTGATATGCTACACATAATATTTACCAATAACAACTTGAGTTTAGTTCTATGATTCCTGTCTACAGACAGCATTCTGCAGCCTTCTGGATTTCTAGCACATCCTTTGTCAAAAGAAAGTTTCTGCAATCACAGAAGAATGCAGACCAGCTCTTCTTCCCTTGCCCAGAGCTGTGCAGTGTTATGTGGCTTAGCTTCACTGGGCGTGCTGTAAGAATTTGTGATGAAAGGATCTCTTTCCATGGACCCCAGCTAAAGAGTCCTCACCTAACTGTAGGTCTCTGGGCAATGGTATGTTCTGTGCTATATTTCTGCACAAAGGTGTTACCTAATAACGGTATTTTATGTTTACACTGTTCAGGCCTGTTTGTGTGTGGGCTTAATGTTCATCATATCCAGTGTGGAGGTTAATTTGATATGTCTAACCCGTCTAGCATAGTTTTTGATTATTATTTTTACTTGTAAAGATACTTCTATTTTATGTGCATGCTAAGTTCCCTCAGTCTTGTCTGGTTCTTTGTAACTCTATGGACTGTAGCCCTGCAGGCTTCTCTGGAGTGCTACTGGAGTGGTAGCCATTCTCTGGGAGAAGGCAATGGCACCCCACTCCAGCACTCTTGCCTGGAAAATCCCATGGGTGGAGGAGCCTGGTGGGCCACAGTCCATGGGGTCCAAAGAGTCGGACACGACTGAGTGACTTCACTTTCACTTTTCACTTTTCTGCATTGGAGAAGGAAATGGCAACCCACTCCAGTGTTCTTGCCTGGAGAATCTCAGGGACGAGGGAGCCTGGTGGGCTGCTGTCTATGGGGTCGCACAGTCGGACACAACTGAAGCGACTTAGCAGCAGCAGCAGCAGCCATTCTCTCCTTCAGGGAATCTTCTCAACCCAGGGATCAAACCCACATCTCTTACATCTCCTGTATTGGCAGGCAAGTTCTTTACCACTGGCACCACCTGGGCAACCCACTTCTGTCTTTGGGCTTTCCTAGTGGCTAAGATGGTAAAGAATTTGCTGGCAGTGCAGGAGACCTGGGTTCAGTCCCTGGGTCAGGAAGATCCCCTGGAGAAGGGAGTGGCAATCCACTCCAGTATTCTTGCCTAGAGAATCCCATGGACAGAGGAACCTGGTGGACAGAGTGACTTTTGTCTTGTATTCCTGTTTAATTGTGTGTACTATTTTGCAGGATTGATAATTCTATAACACTGATATATTTGTATCTCCCTGTGAAATTCAAACCATCTTAATTATTATATGTTTGTTTTAGGTGCATGCCAATCATTATTTTTTATGGAAATACGTTTGAGCAGTTTTTTGTTTGTTTGTTTGTTTTTGGTATGAAACATGCAGTTGCTTTTTGTGTATGAATCTAGCTCTAGCCACCTTGCTAATGTTGAGTCACATCTCCATAGCTCTCACCTGCCTGTACAACTTCTTGGCAGATGGTATCAGTGAACCTATCTTCAGGGTGGCAATGAGGAGACAGACATAGAGAACAGACTTGCAGATACAGTGGGGGTTGAGATGGAGGTGGAATTGATAGAGTAGCACTGAAACACATACATTACCATATGTAAAATAGCCAGTGGGAATTGGCTGTACAACTTAGGGAGCTCAGATATGGTACTCTATTATAACTAGAGGAGTGGAGTGGAGTGGGAGGTGGGAGGGAGGCTCAGTAGTCACTGGGGGCATGTATAGATATGGCTGATTCATGTTGACGTATGGCAAAAACTAACAATATTGTAAATCAATTATCTTGTAATTAAAAAAAAGCAATAGATGTGTCCCTCACATGTCTGTACATCTTCTTGGCAGTGAGCCTGATGATTTTGTTCTGAAATATCTTCTTAAGGACTTTTGGGTGGTGAACAGACCAGCAAGATGGAGACAGTGTCTTCTGCTTGGGCATCGAGTAGTATTTGCTGTCCAGGATCATGAAGCTAATGAGCCCTTCCTAAGCAGAGTTTGTGCAACTGTGCTCCCAGCCTATTGAAGGTGGAAGGTCTCTGAGTCTGGGCTTTCTCAGATGTGACACAGACCCACTGGATGCACAGCATCCACCTGGGTGTCTCTGCATCATCTCCTGGGACTGAAGAACATGGGTAAGGCCAGGATGCCATGTATTCTCATCCTGCAGCTTGAAGTCCTGTTGGCAGTGGCCTGAATGAAATATTGTAGGAAGCACATGGAATGGAGTTGATCCCAAGCCCTGTGGGTATGTTAAGTGGAGTGGTTAGTAGCCTAAGATATTTGAGGGAAAATTTGCCAAAAACTAAGATGGCATAGAAAAGAGAAATGGATGTTGTTGAGAGACATTCTCCATGGTCTCTTGTTAATAGATATGAGAGTAGGGGTACCACCTCTCCCACCACTTAGCTAAGAATATTCACTATTTGAAATGAAAGGACTATGATGTGATGTATATGTAGAGTCCTTGTTTATATATTTGTTTTAATCAGTTAAAATACTTTTCAATTTCCATTACAAGTTTCATTTATGTTAAATTGTAGTTCATATTTAAAATATGAGCATACGTGTTTAGTAGGTGCCTTGATGCTGACTTTTTTTAGTTAACTATTTTATTTTCTTCCTTTTAAATAATTCCTTATTTTATTTGGCTGTGCTGGTTCTTCGTTGCTGTGTGAGACTTTCTCTAGATGTGGTGATTGGAGGCTAATTTCTAGTTATGGTATGCGGGCTTCTCATTTCAGTGATGTCTCTTGTTGCAGAGCATGGGTCGTAGGGCCTGTGGGCTTCAGTAGCTGTGGCTCATAGGCTTAGTTGCTCCAAGGAGTGTGGGATCCTCCCAGACCAGAAATCAAACCCACGTCACCTTCATTGGCAGGCAGATTCACAACTACCAGATCACCAGGGAAGTCCAATACCTTCTTCTTTTTTTAAAAAATCTTCAGTGCAGATAATATTCCCTGTATAATTTTATTTTTTAACATATTGAGATGAGCGTTATGGCCCAGGGTCTGTTCAGTTTTGGTAATGATTCCATATATGCAAAAATAATGCATTTTTGTACTTCTTGCAGATGTCATTTATATATGTCCCTTGGGTTAGGTATTTTATCCACTCTAGTATATGTGGGCTTCCCTGGTGGCTCTGCCGGTGAAGAATCCACCTGCAGTGTGGGAGACCTGGATTCGATCCCTGGGTTAGGAATATCCCTGGAGAAGGGAAAGGCTACCCACTCCAGTATTTTGGCCTGGAGAATTCCATGACAGTCCATGGGGTCGCAAAGAGTCAGACACAACTGATTGACTTTCATTTTCACTTAGGTTAGGTAAAGTTTGTAATTTGTTACCAACATTTCAACGGCCTTAATAATTTGATTTTAGTATCTGATGTATCAGTTGTGGAAAATGATGTATTGAAAGGCTTCACATCATTGTGAATTTGCCTTTTCACAATTTAATCTAGCAACATTTGCTGTTTATATAATGAAGCTATGTTAGTAAATTGAACAATATATCATCATGAAGTGACCCATAAATTCTATTTGATTATTATTAATAAAGCTACACAGCTTCTTCTTTGGTATGTTTCTATGATTTATTTTGCTTCATTATTTCATTTCAAAGTTTTTAATTCTGTGGTGTGTTTAGCTCTGCTTCTTTTAAGCAGCTTATTGTTGTTTTTGCTATTTTGTCTCTCCAGTATTCCTTTGTTCATCTGGAGCACTTATTCCATTTATATTTTGTATGAATTTTGGTAGAAAGTGAAATTTGCTCAGTCATGTCCTCCTTTTTGCAAGCCCATGGACTGTAGCCCACCAGGCTCCTCTGTCCATGGGATTTCCTAGGCAAGAATACTGGAGTAGATTGACATTCCTTTCTCCAGTGAATCTTCCCAACCCAGGGATCAAAACCAAGTCTCCTCTATTGCAGCCAAATTCTTTACTGTCTGAACCACCAGAGAAGCCCATAGGCTAGGTTTAAATATACAATCTTATTTTGTTTTTGACAGTTATCCTGCTTATATTATTTTTCTTTTCCTCTTTCTTATTTCCTCTTCTTTCTTGCCTGAATATTTTTTAATGAATTTTTTAATTTGTTCATTTGATCTTTTACCTTGGTTGTTTCAAAACTATTTTACAAAAAGCTTAAAAAAAAACTACATTGTGGGTAATATCTGGACCAAATTGAAAGAACCTTAGTCTAAATGATAATTAATTTTTATCATTATATATTGTTTCCCAGTTGTTTATTAATATAGTGAGTGGCAGAGGAGAGGCAAATACAATTACATGGAAATACAGTTACATGAAGAAAGCGAAATAGAATTACTTATATTTAACAGACTAGTCAGAATTAGAATTCAGAAAACTTTCTTTCATCTCAAAGTAAGATTGTGTTTCTCTGAGTCATCCCACAGTGGAATTGAGTTCCTTTTCATAAACTGAGTTCTGCTAGATGATCTGCTTTAGATTTGGAGAAGGCGTTCAAGGAACTTGTGAGATGCAGGGAATTTCTCCTTTCTCTGATCCTCCTCCACCTAGAGTCCAAACCAGACAGTGAACATTTGCATTTGAAAGTAAAGGAAGTATGTGGCCTCATTGGGCCTGGTGGAATTGTCCTTTAAGGGAGTTATTAACCACTTTGAAGTAGGAAAGTTTTGTTTAAAAGTCCCCCAGTGTTGATGAATTGGTGTTTGGCTGAGNACAGTGAACATTTGCATTTGAAAGTAAAGGAAGTATGTGGCCTCATTGGGCCTGGTGGAATTGTCCTTTAAGGGAGTTATTAACCACTTTGAAGTAGGAAAGTTTTGTTTAAAAGTCCCCCAGTGTTGATGAATTGGTGTTTGGCTGAGGATATATTTTTGCTTTCCCTAAGGTTTTCAGCACTTACCTTCCCTCCAGCTTCCTTAACTTCTTCCTTTTTCATGTTGCAATATTGTCCTTCATCATGAGTGGTAAACTGGTTACCGATTCATTGTTGTTCAGTCGCTAAGTGGTATCCGACTATTTGCGACCACGTGGATTGCAGCATACCAGCCTCCCTTGTCCTTCACCGTCTCCTAGAGTTTGCTCAAATTCATGTTTCTTGAGTTCTTGATGCTTTCCAACCATCTCATCCTCTGTTGTCCCCTTCTCCTTTGGGTTACCAGTATGTTCTGCTCTGATAAATTTCTTATACCTGAGTCTGTGATGATACAACTAGAACTTTAAAAATATATGTTTTGAAATAAATAGAAGTTTAATTTTAAGTGTCATTCCATGGCACAACTCTTGGTCTTTAATTGATGAGACGATGAGTGAAAAAGAATTGTTTCTATTCATCAAAGATAGAACTAAGTTTTGGGGCATTAATGTTAATAACATAATAGTAAATCCTTTCGAAATATGTTAGACTGTATTTCACTTGGATATTAGCAAAATAATGTTTTCTTTTAAATGTCCCCAATCTAGATTAAAAGCAGATTAAATGTAATCTATCTTTCTAAATTTCTATATTTTTAGTTTAAATGTATTAATTGACCCCCTTAGTTTCATAAAGTTGATCATTAATTGAGAATTTCAACTAAATCAAATATGTGAAACTGCTAGCAAACTGTCCTTCCTACAAATTCTGTTTTGTTTTAAAAGATAGAAAAAAAGAATCGAAGCCCTATAATTNACTGAGCGACTGAGCACACACACATGTTGAGAAGCTGCTAACCTAACAGACCGGTGGACTGGCCTGCTAAGGACTCTGTTATGGCATTGGTTGCAGAAAAGACCTTCAGTCCATGGAACTCAATTTTACAGGGTTCAGTGTATGCTGGAAATAGCAGTTAGTACCTTTTCTAAAGCCAGGATGCATAAGTATTAGTGAAAAAGGAATATCAGTGGAAATGACTTTTCTCATTATTAGCTTAACAATCCAACTGCAGAAGTTTGAGTTCTGCTTTTTTGGAAGTCTTAGGTCCCTGGAAAGAGTACTCCAGCCAAGGAAAATCAGCTTCATTAAGTAAGTTGGAACTATGTCCTGTGGGAAAGATTGCGATTAGAAAGAGAAGGGGGCAATGTAGGATGAAACTGTTACAAAGCATCACTGACTTATATGGACATGAGTTTGAACAAACTCCAGGAGATAGTGAATGACAGGAAAGCTTGGCATGTTACAGTCCATGAGGTTGCAAAGAGTTGGACATGATTAAGTGACTGAACAACAACCACCTGTTGCTGAAATTTGGCCTCTGTTCACTTGTGCTGAATAGAAATGCAGAGACAGAGTTTTGTGTGAAGTAGAAAGAAATAGCTTTATTGCTTTGACAGGCAAAGAGGGCAACAGGGGGTAGGTCAAGACTTTGTGACCTACCCTGGAAGGGGTAGTTGAGGTGTTTTATAGTCTTCAAGGAGTAGGGCATGGTCAGCTCATGGACATTCTTCTGAATGGGCGGGGAGTCAGCAGCATCAACTTTCTGGTTCCAGCTAGAGTATCCGTGCTTGTGGGCAATGTACAGTTAACTTCTCCCACCTAGTAGGAATTTCAGTATCTGCAAAACAGCTCAAAGGACATTGCTCAGAGTATTTTCTATAGTCCTTGAGGAGAAACTAAAAGTTCTTACTTTGTTTAATGGCTAAAGTATTATTTTTTGTCTTGACTTTTTCTTTCTCTCTGCATTTTCACACTTATCTGATTAAAGTTATTATTTGACTAAAGTTTTTCTACAGACAAATGGGAGATAGAGGACATGGTGGGTATCTGTTCTGAAAAGACCCCATAAGATCCTGCTCAGTTACACTCCTAGACATTAGGAAGACCACAAACATCACATGACAAGACAAATTAGGAGAGTGATATGTTATTCTCCTGAGTGGAGTTAATGTTCCTCATCACCAAGGAGAAATCAAGTGTTTAGTAGATACTGAGGTCAAGTGTTACCTGAGCTCCTCTTTGTACTTCCATGTCCATTGGTAGAACTAATAGAGCTCTGTAGCAACACCACCAAGAATTCAGGTCCAGAGAGAACTCTTTCTCTCCAAAAACTAGATTTGGGTCACCTTTTAGTAAGGGACCCTTCCAGTTGAGGTTCTGGTTGAAAACAAAGTAAAACTGAAGTTTTAAATATCAGCTTGGACCTTAATACCAGTTATAGAAATGAGAAATTTAGTACTTATAAAAATAACTACAGGAAATATGACTTAACTTCAGAAACAACAGAATAAAAAGCAAATGCAAAGACCTTGAGTTAGAAAGATGTCTCCTGTGTCAAAGAACAGTGGGTGACACATGAACTGAGTTGGGGGCGGGGGGATAGCATTGGAGAGAGTAGGTCCAAGATATAAAGGAGAGGATAGTGATTGTGGATTTACAGATAATGGGCATGCACAGATCCTGTGACTAGGCATATTACTTGATAAATGGAGGGAACATTTGGCAGCACCTCAAAAATATTAAATAAAAGGTAGTCTCTTATTCAGTCATTACTTCTTTTTTTATCTTGGAGACATAGTTAAACGTGTAAGCAAATACCTATATAGCAGAATAGTTACTGCATAATTAAAAGAGTCGGACACAACTGAGAGACTGAAGTGATTACTATCTGTCTGAAAAATATCCACTCATGGAATTCAACATAGCTGTCATAAAGAATGATAACTTCTGAGTTTTTTAATGGTTTGGAAAATATTCTAATACACATCATTAAGAAATACAACATATGAAAACCATGCTATATTTGAAAATGTGTTTTTATGCATTTACACAAAAATGCATATACAACATTCTGGAAGAATATAAAAGAGATACCAATAGTCTTTACCTCGAGGTGATAAAGAAAATTCATTTACGTATCTTTCTTGACTGTTAGAGATGTTTGAAGATTGGAAATATTCATAATAGCAAAAAGAAAATAGCAAATGTCAACTAATGAAATATAAACTTAATCAATATAAAAATTAAAATACTATGTTACCTTTTATGTCCATATTTCTAGATATTTATTAGGATATTTTGTTTCTCTGGAACTTATCAAAAGACACATATTTGTATTTCAGTGGATTACAGTACCTTTTGGTTATAAATATAATAGATTCTTTTCTTCTTTTGGTTTGGAACACAATCAAAAAAGAAATCTAGAAGAATATATTTTCAGATACCTGTGATTGAAGAAAATCTTAAAAACTGGTTGAAGTAATCCTGAATTGCAGAAAAATGTGTGGTGTATATTTATAAAATTTGTTTCTCTTGACGATAGGCAAGATTGAAGAAATACACTAGGTTGGCTGAGTTGAAAATTTTTGCTAATAAGTTTACAGCCATGGGCTTCCCTGATAGCTCAGTTGGTAAGATCTGCAATGCAAAAGACCCTGGTTTGATCCCTGTGTCAGGAAGATCTTTTAGAGAAGGAATATTCTTGGACTTTCCTTGTGGCTCAGCTGGTAAAGAATCCACCTGCATTGTGAGAGACCTGGGTTCTATCCCTGGGTTGGAAAGATACCCTGGAGAAAGGAAAGGCTACCCACTAGAGTATTCTGGCCTAGAGAAGTCCATGGGGTTGCAAAGAGTCGGACATGAGTGAGTGATTTTCACTCATTCACAGTCACGAGTCAAACAGATTTAGAATACAAAAAAAATGTTCAAACTAAAAGAACATCATTTCATTTCTGCACAATAATTTCATAGAACATACTGGGCTTGTTCAATTTTCTGGTCAATCAGAGGCCAATTATATTTAGATGAACTATAAGGTATTAGAAAATGTATTTTAAAAGGTATTAAAAAGATATTAAAGAGCAGAGACATTACTTTGGCAATGACAGAGGATGAGATGTTTGGATGGCATCACTGACTCGATGGACATGAGTTTGAGCAAACTTCGGGAGTTAGTGATGGACAGGGAAGCCTGGTGTACTGCGGTTCATGGGGTCGCAAAGAGTCAGACTCCACTGAGCAACGGAACTGAACTGATAAGATATCAGAAATAGCTAGAGCTATATTTAATTATATGTTTCTGAAATTTGCACAGATGTTAAGATCTAGTTCAAAACTTTTAAACTGGCATATTATAAAGTACAATGTCAAAGTATTCAGAAAAAAAATATGTGGACTACTTAGAAGGCACAAAGAAATCAATTTTATTTTGCCAAGTATGCATACATATTGTAAAGAATTTCTAATTAAATCCTTTAAAGTTTTTTGCACTGTTTCATTTTTCTTCTTTTTTGAGGAATAACTTTGAACATTATTAAAAGTGAAATATAAATGCTATTTCTTTAAAATAATTATAACTATTTTGAATAAACACTAAATTGTGTAAATGATTTATGGTCATCTGATCTACCACTTAATTTATGTACTTTTATTCCTCTCCTATAAACACATTATCCTTGATTGTTTTTGAAAAGTCCTGTACACAATGTCTTTATGAAATCAGAAAGTTATCAGGGAACTGAGAAGTTATGTTACACTGAGTTGTACCTGATGAGAAATTAACAGTCCTCAAATATAATT
The DNA here is from genome assembly GCA_006410875.1 of Neotragus pygmaeus. NCBI lineage: Eukaryota > Metazoa > Chordata > Mammalia > Artiodactyla > Bovidae > Neotragus > Neotragus pygmaeus. Next base: position 1,057,970 of record SJYV01029546.1, read on the forward strand.
TCATTTATATGCAATAAATTGTATATCATTGTTTTCAATAAATATTATTTCTTGAAAGTGTTTGTTCTGTATAGCTGGAAAACAATTCAAACAAATAATCCTTAAAATAATTGCCAGATCAGTATGAAATCATTAACTCATTCTCTTTTTTTTATATTGAAGAGATTTATTTTAAAGAATCATTACACAGTATTATGGGGGCTGGCAAGTCTAAAATTTGTAGGGCTGGATGGAAATTCAGGTAGGAGTTGATATTTCAATATTAACACAGAACTTCTCTTTTTATAACTTTTTCATATGAAAAACTAATCATTGAGAAAACCAGTTGTAAGTATCTAATATTATAAGTATTATATATATAAGTCTGTGTGTATATATATATATGTATATGATGCTTTGGATTTATATGAAATACTGAGCATTATTTGGGGGGCTTTATTTTTCTAATACTTTCTAATACTTTCCATATTTCAGTATGGAAGTAAATGTATTTATTTATAATCAAAGCACCTCAAATATATTTTATAAAGCACTTTTTATTGAGGGTAAAACTTAAAATTTTAAAATTTGTTTTATCTGTTAATATAATTCAATGAATTTAAAATAATAGATTTTAAAGTACATTTAAATTTTCATTTTATATTAGTGATATGGTAATTATTATATTTTATATGTATAGAAGTATTGCTTTAATTAATATCTTTTAATTTTTTGTTGAAATACAGCTTGATGTACAATACATGCCACACATATGAAACATAATAATTCAGAATTTTTAAAGTTTGTATTCCATTTATAGTGATTATAATATATTGGCCATGTTTGCTGTATTCTAAAGTATATCCTTGTAGCTTATTTTATAGCTAATAGCTTCTACCAGTACTCTTGCCTGGAAAATCCCATGGAGGGAGGAGCCTACAGTCCATGGGGTCGCAAAGAGTCGGACACAACTGAGCGACTTCACTCTCACTTTTCACTTTCAGGCACTGGAGAAGGAAATGGCAACCCACTCCACTGTTCTTGCCTAGAGAATCCCAGGGACGGTGGAGCCTGGTGGGCTGCCATCTATGGGGTTGCACAGAGTCGGACACGACTGAAGTGACTTAGCAGCAGCAGCAGCAGCACCAACCTTTGGTTTGTTCTCTGTGTCTGTGAGTCATTTTATTTTTATGTTATATTCACTGCTAAGTCGCTTCAGTCATGTCCGACTTTGTGAGAAATATCAATAACCTCAGATATGCAGATGACACCACCCTTATGGCAGAAAGTGAAGAGAAGCTAAAAAGCCTCTTGATGAAAGTGAAAGAGGAGAATGAAAAAGTTGGCTTAAACCTCAGTATTCAGAAAACTAAGATCATGGCATCTGGTCCCATCACTT
>SJYV01029546.1:1059393-1077394 GCA_006410875.1 Neotragus pygmaeus
GAAAAAAAATAATAAAAAAAAGAAAGAAAATATCTTTATGATTTACCGTGTAAAGTGTCACGTTTATTTGAATTTCCTTGGGTGTTTGTTCATCTCTGAGTGAGGAGTGGCACAGATGAGTGAGGCAGGGAACTGCAGTGTGAATCAGGATACCTGTTGTCTCAGAGGACTGAAAAACAGGAGACAAATGACTCTGATTCAGTGTGCTGTCAGCTATCACAAGCTGATGCAGTTCTGAATATTGACAGAGATAAGATACTCCCCTCTGTAAACTTTTTTGTTATTCTGAGTTTTAACCATTTGCTGACATTACCATTAGCTTTTAATTATACACATGTAATTACACATGTGTAAGCTTTGAGCATTTTTCAAAGATTTTTCTTTTGGAAATATTTTTTATTGGAATACAATTGCTTTACTATGTTGTGCTAGCTTCTCCTGTACAACATAGAGAAGATAAGCTGTATGTATGCATATACCCCCTCCCTCTTGAGCCTCCCTCTACCCTGTGTCCACCCCCACCTCANAAAGATTTTTCTTTTGGAAATATTTTTTATTGGAATACAATTGCTTTACTATGTTGTGCTAGCTTCTCCTGTACAACATAGAGAAGATAAGCTGTATGTATGCATATACCCCCTCCCTCTTGAGCCTCCCTCTACCCTGTGTCCACCCCCACCTCATTCCTCTAGGTCACCACAGAGCATCAAGCCGAGTTTCCTGTGCTATGCAATCACAAACTTTTATTTAAATAAACCCTATATTTTATCTAGAGGTTGATTCATAGCCCCAGTTGTACCAGGGATATATACTCACCCACAACATGGGGCTTCCCAGGTGGTTATAGTGATAATTCTCTTGCCAATTCAAGAGACACAAGAGATGTAGTTTTAATCTTTGGGTTGGAAAGGTCCCCTGGAACTCCCATGGCCAGAAGAGCCTGGTGGGCTACAATCCACGGGGTCGCAAAGAGTCAGACACGCCTGAGTGTCTGAGTGTACACACACATACACGTGCACACACGACATGTGTACCAGATGCTAGCATTCCTTTTGAAAGAACTGAAATTCTTGTTTCTACCTTCTGTGATATGCATAGCCTTGGGTTGAAAGAGTAAATATTTTTTAAAAAATGGCAGAAGACTGCAAAAGGAAAGAAAGAATATCAATTTATCATTTGATTTCTATCACTTTATCTAATTAGCCAGAAAGAAAACTTTCTGCTTAACATTAAAAGCCAGGAAATAGAGTATTATCAGCAGGGCTTCCCTGGTGGCTCAGTGGTAAAGAATCTGCCAGCAATGCAGGAGACAGACCTGGGTTCAATCCCTGGGTCGGGAAGATCCCCTGGAGAAGGAAATGGCAACCCACTCCAGTATTCTTGCCTGGACAGAGGAGCCTGGTGGGCTACAGTCCATGGGGTTGCAAAGAGTTGGACATGACTGAGCAACTAAGCAGACAGCAGGGTATAGTATTTATTTAGGAAGTGAAAATTTGTATTCATGCCTAAACTATTTCACTGAAAGCTAATAATGTTTTTTAAGTTGAAATTTATTATTTTAATATTGCTGTTTATTGTGAAATGAAATATTACTTATTTGATATGATTGTTTCTGAAAATAATTGTGTTATATAGAAGCAGGTGGTATTAAAAAAGTAATAATCCACTCTTGGATTCAAATGTTCTGGGATCACAAATGGTCAAAGGTAGAAAGAAGACAAGTTGATAAATAATAATGTCCCCCAGGAATTTATGGAGACCTGGAGAAGAATCGTAGTGAGTTTTGTGTCCCACAAATGTAAACAATAAAAGCAAAAGATACACACAGTGTCATACTTCACAGTTATTACTTTGATCTCTTTAAATGAGTTACTTTCTTCAGAGTCACATACTTTGTGCAACTAGTGTCAGATGATTTTTTAAACTATATTAGTCATAAATATTTGTTTTAAAATTTAAATATCTTGTACATTTTTCTTTGAGTATATTCTCAGAGTAAAACCCATATACAGGAAGATAATCTATCTGGTGAGTTTGTTTGATGACTAAACAAGACAATGAAATACACTTGCTGTTTTGGTCTGTATTCTCAAGTCTGTTAGGTCATATTTTAATTTTTTTGATGAGTATAATTTAGTACTCATCAATAAATTTGAGTTAAATATAATACATATTGGTAAAACTATAAATGAAATAAAATTTACAAATGTCAATAATTTGGACATTTAAAAAGGTGTGAAAAAATTTGAATGAAATATGGGAAAAAATAGGTAGCCTAAATCTTTAAATATTTAGATTTATTTCTATGGTTAAATTTTCTCATTTACTTTCTAATCACATCACAACATAATACTAGTCTCACTAGTGAAATTCCCAGTTTCCAAACTTTCCAAAATAAAGTTGCCATTTCTTTAAAAAATAATCCTGACTTATGAATAAATATAAGAATATTTACAGGAAAATTTATCTCAATCTTTATAGCTGTTATGTAAGGAACTCAAAAGTTCTTATCAGTATTTAGGTGTCATACAGAAGAGACATAAAAAATTATTTAATCATTTTTATTTCAAATGTCTATCAATATTCTTGGAAAGTACTCTGGAAATTTGCTAATGACATTGAATTAAGACTGAGTAACAGCCAATATTTATTTAAGTTTCAAAGGACCTTAATGTTCTATTCAAAAGCAAAGCATTTTAAATGAATGAGACCCTGAGCAGGACATCATATCTGAGAAGAAAATGATAAACTACATAAATATAGTAGTCTGCATTAAAATCAGGAGTTACTTGTTTAAAAGAAAGGAGAAAAGGAGCAATAGGATTTGTGAACAAGGTTGATATCAGCCTATTGCTTTGAGTTGCACATTTAAAAATCAGGAAACTGACAATTTTACTATATTGACTTCCATCCTGTATGACTCACAAGTTAATTTTTGGTGTATTACTTCATTCAGTGTTTTTAATAGTCCTATGAAGGTTATAAAGGTCATATTATACCTGAATTTTCCGTCAAAAAAAAAAAACACTCTAAGTTTATAAGGAATCACTCCCTCACCTACTAATTCCATGGAATCTGGTTCCTCTGACCCTCAGGAAAGAGAGTTTATGTGTATACCTTGATATTATCTGGACTTCATAAATAAAAAGGTAAAACAATATGTGAAAGAAAAGAAAAGCATCACAAGTAATTTAAATATTGTAAATTCATATTGATATAAAATATGAATGAAGCATATTTTGGAGGAAAAAAATGAATATGAGGAAATCTATTATTTACAGCTTATTGTCCAGTTGCTATGCCCTCCTCTTTGCGACCTTATGGACTGCAGCTTGCCAGACTTCTCTGTCCTCCACTATCTCCCAGAGTTGTTCAAACTCATGTCCACTGAGCTGGTGATGCCATCCAACCATCTCATCCTCTGTCATTCCCTTCTCCTCCTGCCCTCAATCTTTCCCAGCATCTGGGTCTTTTCCAATGAGCCAGCTCTTCACATCAGGTGGTCAAAGTATTGATGCTTCAGTTTCAGCATCAGTGCTTCCAGTGAATATTATTTACAATTGTCCATGTAAATCCTTCAAAGTGTTAGGAAATACTTGCAGTTTTATTAATGTTCTGAATTTATTTTTCTTCTCCTTAGGCCTAAAATAAGGGCTTTCCAGGTAGCTCAGCGGTAAACAATCTGCCTGCCAATGCAGGAGATGCAAGAGATTCAAGTTTGATCTCTGGGTCAGGAAGATAACCCAGAGAAGGGATTTGTTTCCCACTCCAGTATTCTTGCCTAGGAAATCCCATGGATAGAGGAGCCTGGCAGGCTACAGTCCATGGGGTCACAAAAGATTCAGACATGACCAAGCAAAGCAGTTCTAAAGCAGATGATTGCTTATTTTACTATTTCTCTATTATTATCTTTAATTTACCATATTGTAAAAATGAAAATGAATTCTAAGAATGACACTTTGATTGTGTGTGTGTTTAGGAGCAAAGTTCAAATAAATCATCATAGTTATGCATTGTGAACACTAAATTTAACATTAACTCATACATAGGCTACCTTGCTGAGGGATGAAACTCAGAACTAGGATGGGAGGCTGTCAGAAACTCTGGGTATTGCTGTTCATGAATGTCTTCAAATGAAATCATGCTTAGTGTCTATCATCTAGAAGACAGATCTGAAACAGTGAAGTTTTGGGACCTTGCCTGGTTAAATCAGGCTCAAAGTTTCTTGCTCCATTTCAGACCCTGTCACAGTAGTTTACAAGGAAAGGCTGTACTTTTCTCTCTCAATATTAAGTAGAAACTCTTATAGCTACCAGGCCAGGAAAGAGATGATAGCACGTCTGCCTCTCTTAAGCCCAGCACAGTAAAAACTGACCCGCATTCAGGTAGCAGTTTTGATGGTTCCTTGTGGAATGCCAGCATAGTTTTGGCACTTGAAACTTTACCTGGGTGAAAATAGGATTGATTCACTTCCTTAAGTGGTTCTCCAATTGGTCTGAAAGATTGAAGCAGCTTCTAAAAAAAGGAACAGTTTAAAAATAGATAAAGGTGGCTTAAAAGGTTTGAAGCATAGTATTCTCCCTAAATGGAAAGATTCAGAGTTTAAATGAAAGACAAGACTTCATATAATTTAAAACTAATCTTTCCTCCTGGATCAGAGCATACATCAATTTTGTGACTATAATTGGAAAATGATATCTACATTTTATTCCTTTCTTACTATGAAATAAATTGAAAAGTAATACTAAAATTNTGCCTGAGGAGGCTTTACAAATAGCTGGGAAAAGAAGAAATGCTAAAGGAAAGGAGAAAAGGAAAGATACATCCATCTGAATGCAGTGTTGCAAAGAATAGCAAGGAGAGATAAGACAGCCTTCCTCAGTGATTAACACAAAGAAATACAGGAAAACAATAGAATGGGAAAGACTAGAGATCTCTTCAAGAAAATTAGGATACCAAGGGAACATTTCAGGAAAAGATGGACACAGAAAAGGACAGAAATGATATGGACCTAATATAAACAGATGATATTTAAAAAAGGTGGCAAAAATATAGAGAAGAACTATAGAAAAAAGACCTTCAAGACCCAGATAATCACAATGATCACCTAGAGCCAGACATTCTGGAATGTGAAGTCAAATGGGCCTTAGGTAACATCACTATGGACAAAGCTAGTGGAGGTGATGGAATTCCCAGTTGAGCTATTTCAAAACGTAAAAGTGCTGCATTCNCAAGACCCAGATAATCACAATGATCACCTAGAGCCAGACATTCTGGAATGTGAAGTCAAATGGGCCTTAGGTAACATCACTATGGACAAAGCTAGTGGAGGTGATGGAATTCCCAGTTGAGCTATTTCAAAACGTAAAAGTGCTGCATTCAATATGCCAGCAAATTTGGAAAACTTGGCAGTGGCCACAGGACTGGAGAAGGTCAGTTTTCATTCCAATCCCAAAAAGAAAACAGTCCCAAAGAATGTTCCAACTACCAAACCATTGCACTCATCTCACATGCTAGCAAGTTCAGTTCAGTTGAGTCACTCAGTCGTGTCCAACTCTTTGCAACCCCATGAATCACAGCACGCCAGGCCTCCCTGTCCATCACCAACTCTCGGAGTTCACTCAGGCTTACGTCCATCGAGTCAGTGATGCCATACAGCCATCTCATCCTCTGTCGTCCCCTTCTCCTCCTGCCCCCAATCCCTAACAGTATCAGAGTCTTTTCAATGAGTCAATTCTTTCTCATGAGGTGGCCGAAGTACTGGAGTCTCAGCTTCATGCTAGCAAAGTAATGCTCAAAAATCTCCAAGCTAGGTTTCAGCCATATGTGAACCGAGAATTTTCAGATGTTCAAGTTATATTTAGAAAAGACAGAGGAATGAGAGGTCAAATTGGCAACATCTGTTGGATCATAGGAAAAGCAGTAGATTTCCAGAAAAACATCTACTTATGCTTCATTGACTATGCTAAATCCTTTGACTATGTGAATCACAAAAAAACTTTGGAAACTTCTACAAGAGATGGGAATACCAGAGCACCTTACCTGCCTCCTCAGAAATCTGTATGCATGTCAAGAAGAAATAGTTCAAACCACACATGGAAAAATGGACTAGTTCAAAATTGGGAAAGGAGTATGTCAATGATGTATATTCTCACCCTGCTTATTTAAATAATGTGCAGAGTACATTGTGTGGAATGCCAGGCTGGATGAAGCACAAGCTGGAATCAAGATTGCCAGGAGAAATATCAATAACCACAGATGGCACTACCCATATGGCAGAAAGAAAAGAGGAACTAAAGAGCTTCTTGATGAAAGTGAAAGAAGAGAATGAAAAAGCTGGCTTAAAACTCAGCATTCAAAACATGAGGATCATGGTATCTGGTCCCATAACTTCATGGTAAATAGATGAGGAAACAATGGAAAAAGTGAGAGACTTAATTTTGGGGGGCTCCAAAATCACTGCAAATGGTGACTCCAGCCATGAAATTAATAGATGCTTGCACCTTGGAAGAAAAAAGTTATGAGAAACATAGACAACATATTAAAAAGCAAAGACATTACTTTGCCAATAAAGGTCCATGTAGTTAAAGCTATGGTTTTTCCAGTAGTCATGTATAGTTATGAGAGTTGGACTATAAAGAAAGCTGAGCCCTGAAGTATTGATGCTTTTGAGTTGTGGTGTTTGAGGAAACTCTTGAGGGTCCCTTGGACTGCAAGGAGATCAAACTAGCCAATCATAAAGGAAGTCTGTCCTGAATACTCATTGGAAAGAAAGACCCAAAGATTGAAGGCAAGAGGAGAAGGTGATGACAGTGGATGAAATGGTTGGATGGTGTCACCATTTGATGGACATGAGTTTGAGCAAGCTCTGGGGGTTGGTGATGGACAGGAAAGCCTGGCATGCTGCAATCCATGGTGTCACAAAGAGTTGGATATGACTGAGCTACTGAACTGAACTTCAAGGAAATCAACCCTGAATACCCACAGGAAAGACTGATGCTGAACCTCAAGTACTTTGGCCTTCTTATGTGAAGAGCTGACTCATTAGAAAAGACTCTGGTAGGGGGAAAGATTGAAGGCAAAAGAAGAAAGGAGCAACAGAGGATGAGTTGGTTGATTGACATCAGTGACTCAAAGGACAGGAATTCAAACAAACTCCAGGAGATAGTGGAGGATGGAGAGACCTTGCGTGCTGCAGTCTGTGGGGTTCCAAAGACTCAGGCACCACTTAACAACTGAATAACCAAATTCAGATATCAATGTTATTATTTTTAATAGTTGTTTTAATTTTTAGAATCTTGTGAATTTTATGTTTAGCTCTATATGAATATATTACAGTTTATATCAAATATTAATTTGAATTTTAACATTCTGTATGATAGGTTAAATTTTCTAGACCCTAAAAGAAACACTGAATCAAACTGAATCTCCAGTGTTTCCCCAAATCACCCTTGTTGAAGAAAAACACATACCATATAGTATGTTTAAATTGATCAACAAATTACTTTGACTTATACTCTAAATGACAATATTGCTTTGCATATCAACTAAAAATAAAACAACAGATGAGTATTTACATATTCTTTCCTTTTGCAAGATGCAAACATTTTATTTAGTAATGAAAGTTAAAGTAAAATTAAGAAACTTTGAGAAATCCCCATCTTTTTTTTTTTAATCAGAATATATTGAATCAGTAAAACAAGCAGTAAAGAAAAGTGAAAAAAGAAAAAGACAATTTTTTACTGCTGGTATGCCTACTCCTTGGAGGTCACAAATTAACCTTGAAATAACATCAAGAAATTCAATCTCTACTTTTCTATCTGTTCATATTCTCTATAATTACTAAATTTAGTTTTTCTGTGCTGAGTGGCAGAGGTGAGCAAAGCAAAGGTTACTGAATCATAGAATCTTGAAATATTAGATCACACCACCCCCAATTACATCTGAGGAAATTAAAATTGAGACAGTACAGAGACTTTAATAAAGTCACTGAGAGAATTAGGAGACGAGCTGGGATTAGCAGTTTTCTGACAAGTATTATAGAGAGGTTTATGTTCATTGGCAGGAATTATGCTTCATTCATTCTAAACTATCTTGTGCTGTGCTGTGCTCAGTTGTGTCCAAATTTTGCAGCCCCACAGACAATAGCCTGCCAGGCTCCTCTGTCCATGGGATTTTTCAGTCAAAAATACTGGAGTGGCTTGCCATTTTCTCCTCCGGGAGATCTTTCTGACTCAGAGATCAGACCCACATCTCTTTGTGTCTCCTGCTTTGGCAAATGGATTCTTTACCACGAGCACCTGGGAAGTCTGTTAAAGCATCTTGGCAATATGATATTCTGGAAATTAATGATATTCATGATAACACTGACTCAACTAAATAGAAAGTTGATACTAATGTTTGGAGAATCAAAAATATCCCCATTTTTCTTTGTAATGAACCATTCAACAGCCATCGTCATGTTTGCTCAGATCAATAAACAATACCTTTTTAAAGCAACATTTATATATATACAATAGAATGCTGTCTCAGTTTTGTCAACCACGATGAAAGACACAGTATGAGGTAAGTTATACTGGACTTAAGTCTGCCCTTAAATATCATGAAATTATGAATGAGTCAAAGTTAATTTGCATACAAATATACCATAAGCAGCATAAAGTGTCAGAGTGTATAATCTATGGATGAAAAGAGCTTTTACAACCTCTGATTTTATTTTCTTTTATTTTTATTGAAGTATAGTTGATTTATAATGTTGTGTTAGTTTCAGTTGTGTCCAACTCTTTTCAGATCCCATGGGCGGTATCCCACCAGGCTCTTCTGTCCATTGGAGGTTTCAGGAAGGAATACTGGAGTGGGTTGCCATTTCCTCTTTCAACGGATCATTCTAACCTAGGGACTGGACCAACATCTCCTTTGTCTCCTGTATTCCAGGCAGATTCTTTACCCACTGAGCCATCAGGTAAATAGCAAAGTGAATCACACACACACATAGATACCTATACACACACACGTATCTTCTTTTAAATTCTTTTCACACACACACACACACATATATATATATGTATATATATATACATAAGTACCTTCTTTCAAATTCTTTTCCCATATAGGCAATTGCAGAGCACTGAGTAAAGTTTTCTGTGCTATACAATAGGTCCTTGCTTATCTATTTTATGTTATCAGTTCAATTTAGTCACTCAGTCATGCCCAACTCTTTATAACACCATGGACTGAAGCATGCCATGCTTCTCTGGCCATCACTAATTCCCAGAATTTTCTCAAACTCATGTCCATTGATTCAGTGATGCCATCCCATCGTCTGTCATCCCCTTACTCTCCCACCTTCAGTCTTTCCCAGCATCACAGTCTTTTCCAGTGAGTCAGTTCTTCGCATCAAGTGGCCCAAGTATTGGAGCTTCAGCTTCAGCATCAGTCCTTCCAATGAATATTCAGGACTGATTACTTTTAGGATTGACTGGTTTGATCTCCTTGCTGTCCAAGAGACTCTCAAGAGTCTTTTCCAACACCACAGTTCAAAAGTATCAATTCTTCAGTGCTCAGCCTTCTTTATGGTCCAACTCTCACCTCCATACTTGACTACCAGTAAAACCAATAGATTTGACTATGTGGAATTTTGTTGGCAAACTAATGTTTCTGCTTTTTAATACACTGTCTAAGCTTGTCATAGTTTTTCTTCCGAGGTGCAAGCATCTTTTAATTTCATGGCTGCAGTCACCATCTGCAGTGATTTGGAGTCCAAGAAAACTTTTTTCATCGTTTCCATTGTTTCCCCACCTATTTGCCCTGAAGTGATGGCAAATATAGCCACCTCATGCGAAAAGTGGACTCATTGGAAAAGATTCTGATGCTGGGAGGGATTGAGGGCAGGAGGATAAGCGGACGACAGAGGATGAGATGGCTGGATGCCATCACCGACTCAGTGGACGTGAGTCTGAATCAACTCCGGGAGTTGGTGATGGACTGGGAGGCCTGGCGTGCTGTGATTCACGGGGTCACAAAGAGTTGGACACGACTGAGCGACTGAACTGAAGTGAACTGATGGCAAATATTATATATACGTATATATAGTAGTGTGTATATGTCAATCCCAGTCTCCTAGTCTATCCTTCCTCCCTTTTAATCCTTTGACCTGCAACTTCAAGTTTTCTTTCTACATCTGCAACTCTATTTTGTAGATAACTTTTTCTGTAGCTTTTTTTTTTTTTAGATTCCACATATAAGCCTCATGATATTTGTCTTCTCTGTCTGACTTTACTTAGTATGATAATCTCTAGGTCCATCTATGTTGTTACAAGTGGCTGAGTAATGTTCCACTGTATAGGTGTATCACATCTTTATCCATTCCTCATTTGAAGGGCATTTAGGTAGCTTCCATGTTCTTCCTGTTGTGAATATTGTATTGATCTCCTCCAAACCTTTTTGAGGTGTTGTCTCCAGGATTCCATATAAAGTGGGTTTGGGAGCTCTATCTCCAGTTTGGTATAAAGTGAGAATCAGGTTTGGATACTTTTTTTACAGTTACATTTGCAGAGTGTGGCGATTGTTTTATTTAGATTCAGTGTCATCGATCTGAGGTTTTCTAAACTTGCTGGTTACAAACTAAGAGAATTTGAAGGTCAGCATAATTATTAACAATATTCATAGTAGAAGGAATAGCATCCAGCATGTTTGGAAAGCCAATGATTTGAGGCAGCAATACCCTAAAATAACAAGACTTCCAGACACTTGTCCCTGTTTTCCCCATGTCTTATTTTGTTTGAGAACACTAGTGAGAATGTGTAGATCCACACACACACACAAAATGCTTGCAGAGTTAGTATATGTCATATGCTGGTGGGTTGATTCTTGTTGCCGTCACCTGAAAGATTTGCCTAACAGCTGTTGGTTCTCTTTGGATGATGGTGTCAAAAGATCCTGAAAACTGGGTTTTCCTGAGTTCTAATCCTCTAGGATTATCTAATGTTAAATGAGGGTTGTGACCATCTAGAGCTACCTTTCAGCAACTATTTTCACAACTAGGTATTTAAAATTTTTCACAATGCACTTAAAGCCAGACACTCACAAAGTTTGTTTGCCTGGTTACTCATTTCTTGGCTATTGTGCTTTTCAACTTTCTCATTTTCTATTTAAACTCACTTGGCATTCTTAGGAGTTGTTGGGTCTGAGTTATTTCTAGGCTGTGTGAAATTATTATAGTAGAAGAGCCCAGAATCCACCCCCCCAAAAAAAAAGCCCCTTTCTTTTTATTAATTTATTATTTTTAATTGGAGGAGAATTGCTTACAACATTGTTTTGGTTTCTGTCATATGTCACCACAAATCAGCCATAGATATACATATATCCCTTCCCCTTGAACCTCCTTCCCACTTTCTACCCCATCTCACCCTTCTAGGTTGTCACAGAACACTGGGTTTTGAGCTCACTGCATCATACAGCAAATTCCCTCTGGCTGTCTATTTGACATATGGTAATTTATATGTGTTAATGATACTTTCTCAATTAATCCCACCCACTCCTTGCCCCACTGTGTTCACAAATCTGTTCTCTGTATCTGTGTCTCTATTCCTGCCCAGAAAATAATTTCATCACTACCATCTTTTTAGATGCAATACATAAGCATTAATATACAATATTTGTTTTTCTTTGACTTACTTCACTTTGTACAGTAGGCTTTAGGTTCTTCCACCTCATTAGAAGTGATTCAAATGCATTCTTTTCATGGCAGAGTAATATTCCATTTTATAAATGTACCACACTTCTTTATCTATCCATCTCTTTATAGACATCTAGGTTCTTTCCATGTCTTGGCTATTGTAAATAGTGCTGCAGTGAACATTGAGGTACCTGTGTCCTTTTCAATTATGGTTTTCTCAGAATATATGCCCAATAGTGGGATTGCTGGGTCATATGGTAGTTTTATTCCTAGTTCTTCAAGGAATCTCCATTCTGCTTTCCATAGTGGGTGCACCNCTGCTGACATAAGCTTTTTAATGTCTGCTTTTTAATCTTTTTTTTTTAAGGCATGAACACTTACACCTGAGGGAGTCTGACTCTGAAAGCAGGCAGTGTGTTTTAGCTGATGAAGGTGATGAACACAATACGCACCTGAAAAGGGGCACTATCTCCTTAATGTCCTTCAGTTTCTTCACTTCCTCATCTCGCACAGGTGCACACAATGTCCCCATCATGCCAATAATGAATTCTGCCAGCTTAGAAATGTCCAGGGCCCCATTCTCTGCCTCCTGCTTTATCAGATCCAGATCCAAGACTTCTGTTATCTGGATTCTCAGTCTCGTGTGACCAGGCAGCAAGAAAGACAGGAGAGTCTACAAGAGAGCACAGCCACGCTCATCAAAGGTTCCTAGGCAGATGGCATTTCTTATGATATGTAAAGGAATTTACAATTATCCAAAAAAGGGCTTACCAACTGTTAGCATAATGGTGCACATATTTCAACCTCTTATTCAACAAATCTATAGGAAAACATGTTTACAGATCATTTAGACTAGCTATCTAAGCTTCCATTTAAGCTCTAAGAAAGCAATCAACTGGACAAGTGTTGAAAGTGAAAAAAAAACCCACATTAATTAATGTGAGCCTGTGAGCCAATGACAAATGGTAATTTCCACAGACATATTACCTCTTTGAGAAACTGTTGCTAAAGATATTGCAAAAACAGTTCTACCCTCCACTTAATACCTTCTTTATCCCAAAGTCTGAGTCACTTTTTTGGTCTTTATATATTGAAGGTATTCATATCTGTTAAGATTGTTATAAATCATCATATTTTATAAAATAACTTTTCTCTTTAAGTACTTGTTTTTAAAAATCTAAACCTTTCTTCATTTGTAAGAGTAATGCTCTCAGGATATCATAGCTTGTTTGAAAGTTTTTAAAGGGCAGTAAGTCACAAATACACTAAACCCACATTTCAGCAAGCAATTTAAAATCTTCATCCTTCAATTTCTTTAAAGCCTTTTAGTACAGTAACACAGAGAGGTGGGATTAAAAAACGCCTAAAATACCAGGAAAGCACCATGACTTGCTCTTCGCCTCACCTCTTTGATCTCACCAACAAGCTTGATGGCCCGGTCATACGTTGGGGGGACTTCACTTAGCTGGACACTCAAGCAATCCCAAAAAGCTTTATGGACAATATCCTTTACTCTCTTCTCCAAGCTGGAAGCAAATGGAAAAAAAGCAAATATCATTGTCTCAAATCACTCTCAAAAGCACAAATTCTAAGGGTTTAGAGTGAGAAAATTTTTTAATTATTTGGATGAAAGAAGGAGTTCCCAGACATACTTAAACCAATCACATACCTTATTTTTAGTTAGTGATTTATTTCAATAAGTATCTTTCTTAATAAGTATTTTTCAATGGAGAGAATAACTTTCATCTAGTTTGATAGGTGGTATTAGTCCAATTAACAGCCTATACCAGTGCCACATGATAAAAATAATACTGGAAAGCTCAGATCTGTTCATTTAAGTTCCCTGATATCAGAGAATTTCCTAAGATGTTTATGATTAAGTAGTTTAAGACTTTAAACTTGAAGTTTTTTTCCTAAAATTATCCTATTCTCATGTGACATATGGGACAACTGTTTATTTAGGTACCAGATTATAACAACTTATATATAACATTACAGGAAAGCCAGTCTTTATGTCATGAGAGCAAAGCAAGTAATTCTTCACTAGGAACATGAAAAAGTGCTATCCTTGCAGAACATACAAGAAACATTTGTAAAGTCCTATTTAGAAGCCTCACGTGGGAGACTNAACTTATATATAACATTACAGGAAAGCCAGTCTTTATGTCATGAGAGCAAAGCAAGTAATTCTTCACTAGGAACATGAAAAAGTGCTATCCTTGCAGAACATACAAGAAACATTTGTAAAGTCCTATTTAGAAGCCTCACGTGGGAGACTCTAGCTTGCTGACTCGGCAGTCACTGCTCTGTCAACAGACACCCAAGCTTTTCATGGGACTTTCACAATTACAGTCGGAAATGCTTTTTTTCCTTCTTGTGACAACCCATCTTTTAACAGTATATCTTACAGTCAATAGAATTTCAGATTCAATATAATATGGGCCAGGTGCTAGGTAGGGATAGAGAATAAAGCATAGTCCGTGTCTCTGAGGAGTTTACAATCTGTGAAGAATGAAAGTGAACCGACAACTACAGCACAATGTGACAGTTACAAGGAAGAAATGAAGGAGACAGTACTAGGAACACACAAAAGGAGGCAGCTGAATGCTACGGACCGGGGAGACGCTAACGTGGAAGACTTCCACGCAAGACTTCCAGACCTTTTATTGTCAAGGATCGTGGTCCTGAGATACACTTTCAAACTCTGATAACTCCAAGGATAAGGAATATTTTTTAGCAACATACAAAAGGAAAAATATTTTAGAATGTATACATCAAGTGAAGAAAATATTTCCAGAACTGGGAAATGGCAGTGTTCTACTGAACAAGAGAACTCAGTAACCACCTTACCTGTCTTCTGGCAATTCAACGGGTTTAATCTGAAAGTCTCCGTTTATAACAATCTCATGGGCTAGGGCCATGTTAGTGACTCCTTTTGCTGTCTCTAGAAGTTCTTCTACTGTCACGAATCGAGGAGGACTAGCTGTAACAAAAGTCTGGTGTAAGAGGTTTGCTCCTCTAAATTAGGATTTTCCCCTAAAATTTTTATTCATTTTAGAAGGCAGTGTTTCTTCTGCCAGCTAACAGCTAATAATTTCAGTTAGGCCTCTACTTATGAAAATACTCTGGCAATTGCAAACAAGAGAATTGTACCTATTTCATATTCATTTTTTTCTTTGAACCTAGAATCCTAAAAGCAGAGATCATTTACAATACTCAAAACATTTTTTTTCCTTGGTAAAACTGGTCAACGGCAAGTGATTACAATAAATGAAAACTTAGAAAAACCTTTTAAAGTTACTGATTATCACTTTCCCAACAAGCTGAGAGTTTATTTTCTAATCCCTATACCTCCTGTCCACCCTAAACAGAAAAAAAGACACCAGATTTAAGATCTCCTCTTTTGTTCCCATCAGCAGTTTACGTTTCGCTCCATCATTAACACTGTGCCACGAATGAAGTGAAGTGAAGTCGCTCAGTTGTGTCCGACTCTTTGTGACCCCATGAACTGTAGCCTACCAGGCTCCTCCATCCATGGAATTTTCCAGGCAAGAGTACTGGAGTGGGTTGCCATTGCCTTCTCCAGGGGATCTTCCTGACCCAGGGATCAAACCCAGGTCTCCTGCATTGCAGGCAGACGCTTTACTGTCTGAGCCACCAGGGAAGCCCCTGGTGCCATGAATAAATCTCCCCAAATAAAAACAGCAGTGAGTACTTTAGGGTGCCAGGTGCTGTTTAAACAATGCTAAAACTACTACTAAGATACTAGGGCAATACAAGAATTCAGAGATCGACAGATGAACAAATCAGAGGCCGTGTGACACAACAATTTCTGGAATGCAGGCCCAACGAATCAAAAACTTCAGAGTTATGTTTGATTTCTCCCTTTCCACCACCGTTAGCAGGTCCAGTGAGTTTTATTTCTGTATCACCTGTGGCAATACCCTCATAATGGGTTTCTGTTCTTCTCTTTCTTTTGATAAAGTTTGAGACTTATCGTCCAGAAAAAAAAAAAACAACTCATATAGGGTAATCCCTACGCTTAAAAAGTCAATGATTAATAATACATGCATGTTTTTGGTATATCCATTATACCTTAATAAAGCTGTTTAAAAAAAAAAGCCCATGACAGCAGGTCTTTAACTTAGAATCAGGGGGAGGGCTCATTCTGGCCCCCCTCCAGGTTTCTGATTTAGCCTGTCTGGGGCGGGGCTGGAGAACTTCCAAGAAGGAAGATTCCAGAAACCATACTCTGAAAAGCACTGGCCTGGAGGATGATTGTATTAATTGTACACAATGGTGATAAGATCTGGGCTTAAAATGTCACTGGTTTACACATGGTTTAACAGCTGTAAAGATCTTGCTAGGTCACTGAAAAGTTATTTTCTCCCTTCTTTCCCTTTTTTCATTTGCTCACCAGAAAAAGGAATCAAATCTAAGAGCTGGTCATATCCTGTCTGGTAAAAATCTTTTTTTAGTCATGTAAGGGGAAGTTGAAAAACTTCACAAAATTTTTTTCAGCATCTTCAGAGATTATTAATAAAAATAATAAATGAAATTTGAGTTTGTGGATATTAGTAAAATGCAATAAATATCCAAAATCAAGGCCCAACAGATCTTTTCAATTCTCAGTATTTCTTAGCTGTCAATTTCTACCAAATTGATTTACTGATAAAATGAAATCCCAGCAAGGTTTTTGTTGAAATTGCCAAATGGACTCAAACTTGGATGGAAATGCACAGGACCTAGACAGGTCAAAACTATTTTGGAAAAGAAGAAATTTGGAAGACTTATACTAACTGATTTAAAGAAAAGCAATAATAATTAAGACAGCGTGTGGGAATTCCCTGTGGTCCAGTGGTTGGGACTCCAGACTTCCATTGCAGGGGAAACAGGTTCCAGCCCTGGTCGGGGAATTAAAATGCCACATGCCGCATGACATTAAAGAAAAAAACAAAAAAGACTGTGCGTCTGGCATGACACAAGATATTCAGATGAACTGAAGAGAGCAGAGGATCCCAAACTAGACTGGGACACACACATACGTATGCATGAAAAGTGAAAGTATTATTCCCTCAGTTGTATCTGACTCTTTTGCCACCCATTGACTATGGCCGGCCAAGCTCCTCTGTCCATGGGATTTTCCAGGCAAGAACACTGGAGTGGGTAGCCATTCACTTCTCTAGGGAATCTTCTGGACTCAGGGATCGAACCCAGGTTTCCTGCACTGTAGGCGGATTCTTTACCATCTGAGCCACCAGGGAAGTACATATGTATATTTGTGGTCAATAAGGGGAGATTAGTTTTTTCATCAAATAGTGCAGAAACAATCAGAAATCTATACATTAAAAAATGACCCTTGACCCTTACCTCAAATGATAAATAAAAACTCAAAATGAGTTTCAGAGCTAAACATAAAAGCTAAGACTATACAACTTCTAGGAGAAAACAGGCCAAAATCTTTGCAATCTTGGAATAGGCAAAATAGATAAGANAGGGAATCTTCTGGACTCAGGGATCGAACCCAGGTTTCCTGCACTGTAGGCGGATTCTTTACCATCTGAGCCACCAGGGAAGTACATATGTATATTTGTGGTCAATAAGGGGAGATTAGTTTTTTCATCAAATAGTGCAGAAACAATCAGAAATCTATACATTAAAAAATGACCCTTGACCCTTACCTCAAATGATAAATAAAAACTCAAAATGAGTTTCAGAGCTAAACATAAAAGCTAAGACTATACAACTTCTAGGAGAAAACAGGCCAAAATCTTTGCAATCTTGGAATAGGCAAAATAGATAAGATACAAAAAGCTCAAAATTTATAAATTAAAATTAAAAGTTAAAATTTATGCTCTGTGAAAGACTATATTAAGAAAATGAAAAGGCATGCCACAGATGGAAGAAAATATTTATGAAACAAATATTGGATAAAGGACTTGTATCCAGAATATATAAAGAACTTTTACAACTGGAATCAAGATTGCCGGGAGAAATATCAATTACCTCAGATATGCAGATGACATCACCCTTATGGCAGAAAGTGAAGAGGAACTAAAAAGCCTCTTGATGAAAGTGAAAGAGAGTGAAAAAGTTGGCTTAAAGCTCAACATTCAGAAAATTAAGATCATGGCATCTGGTCCCATCATTTCATGGCAAATAGATGGGGAAACAGTGTCAGACTTTATTTTGGGGGGCTCCAAAATCACTGCAGATGATGATTGCAACCATGAAATTAAAAGATGCTTACTCCTTGGAAGAAAAGTTATGACCAACCTAGATAGTACATTGAAAAGCAGAGATGTTACTTTGCCAACAGAGGTC
>SJYV01029546.1:1077439-1122283 GCA_006410875.1 Neotragus pygmaeus
GTCCAAGGGACTCTCAAGAGCCTTCTCCAACACCACAGTTCAAAAACATCAATTCTTCGGCACTCAGTCTTCTTCACAGTCCAACTCTCACATCCATACGTGACCACAGGGAAAAACATAGCCCTGACTAGATGGACCTTAGTAGGCAAAGTCATGTCTCTGCTTTTGAATATACTATCTAGGTTGGTCATAACTTTTCTTCCAAGGAGTAAGCGTCTTTTAATTCCATGGCTGCAGTCACCATCTGCAGTGATTTTGGAGCCCAATGAAAGATGAACTCCCCAGGTCGGTAGGTGCCCAATATGATACTAGAAATCAGTAGAGAAATAACGCCAGAAAGAATGAAGAGACAGAGCAAAAGCAAAAACAACACCTAGTTGTGGATGTGACTGATGATGAAAGTAAAGTCCAATGCTGTAACAGAAATATTGCATAGGAGCCTGGAATGTTATGTCCATGAATCACGGTAAATTGGAAGTGGACAAACAGCAGATGGCAAAAGTGAACTTCAACATTTTAGGAAACAGCAAACTAAAATGGACTGGAATGGGTGAATTTAACTCAGATTACCATTATATCTACTACTGTAGGCAAGAATCCCTTAGAAGAAACGGAATAGCCATCATAGTCAACAAAAGAGTCCGAAATGCAGTACTTGGATGCAATCTCTAAAGCAATAGAATGATCTCTGTTCATTTCCAAAACAAACCATTCATTATCAGAGTAATCCAAGTCTATGCCTGACCAGTAACGCTAAGGCAGCTGAAGTTGAGTGGTTCTAGGAAGAACTACAAGATGTTCTAGAACTAATTCCCTAAAAGATGTCCTTTTCATTACAGGGGAATGGAATGCAAAAATAGGAAGTCAAGAAATACCTGGAGTAACAGGCAAATATGGCCTTGGATTACAGAATGAAGAAGAGCAAAGGCTAACAGAGTTTTGCCAAGAGAATGTACTGGTCATAGCGAACATCCTCTTCCAACAATACAAGAGAAGACTCTGCACATAGACATCACCCGTCAATACTGAAATCAGATTGATAATATTTTTTGTAGCCAAAGATGGAGACGGTCTATAGGGTCAGCAAAAACAAGACCAAGAACTGACTATGCTCAGATCATGAACTCCTTATTGCCAAATTCAGACTTAAATTGAAGAAAGTAGGGAAAACTCACTACACCATTCAGGTATGACCTAAATCAAATCCCTTATGATTATACAGTGTAAATGAGAAATAGATTCAAGGAATTAGATATGATAGACAGAATGCCTGAGGAACTATGGATGGAAGTTCATGACAGTGTACAGAACGCAGCGATCAAACCATCTTCAAGTAAAAGAAATGCAGAAAAGCAAAATGGCTCTCTGAGGAGGCCTTTCACTCAGTCACAAGACTGAGAGACTGAACTGAACTGATATGGAAGCCTGCAGCTTTAGTGTAACATTTCTGTTTGCTAATGACAAATTATGAAAGCTTTAGTTAAGTACATAAATTCTAGTACCGAAAAAAAATGTGAAAGGAAAAAGAAATAAAAATTTTATATTCCCAAAATATATACCTCAGAAATGCTCTATTTACCTTAAATTATAAGTTCGTGATTTTTAGTTAGTTCTATTCAATTCAGTCGCTCAGTGGTGTCCGACTTTTTGTGACCCCATGGAACACAGCACGCCAGGCCTTCCTGTCCTTCACCAACTCCCGGAGTCTACCCAAACTCTTGTCCATTGAGTTGGTGATGACATCCAACCATTTCAGCCTCTGTCCTCCTCTTCTCCTCCTGCCCTCAATCTTTCCCAGCATCAGTGTCTTTTCAAATAATTCAGTTGTTCACATCAGGTGGCCAAAATATTAAGAGTTTCAGCTTCAACATCAGTCCTTCCAATGAACACTTAGGACTGAATCCCTTTAGAATGGACTGGTTCGATCTCCTTGGAGTCCAAAGGACTCTCAAGAGTCTTCTCCAACACCAAAGTTCAAGAGCATCAATTCTTCAGCACTCAGCTTTCTTTATAGTCCAACTCTTATATCCATACATGATTACTGGAAAAACCATAGCGTTGACTAGACAGACTTTTGTTGGCAAAGTAATATCTCTGCTTTTTAATCAGGAGAATAAAAATATAAATGTAATATTACATTTCTCAGCAAATGACTAAATAAGAAATGCATTCTAACTTTTATTAACCAAGGCATGCAGTTACTTATAAGTAATGATATTGCTCATTATTAAGCTCTCAAAACTGGACTTTCAGGGAGAAAAAAAAATCATTAGGAAGCATTTTTTCCCAATTAAGTCTAATAACTTGACTTTGAAAACTTTTCAGAAATAAATAAATGCTAATTCTGTGGTCAGCTTTGAAACATCTCTACTTTCTGAAGCATTGTGTCATAACAAAGACGCATTGTCAGCCATTGGCCATGGAATTTGTAGTCTGTAACTGGCTGCCTGAAAGCTCTTTGCTCTGTTCATTTTCATTCTGAATTCCAGTCAAAAATTGATAGCTAGAAGACACTTGAGCCCTGATTCCTACATCATGAATCATGCAAAAAATGTTGTTGAAAAAATTATTTTCTTTCCTTACTATTACCACCTCAGAGTAGAAGGACATGTTCACAATATAATTCTATTCATGTTGAAGGATGTTTATAGAATAACCAATAGTAGTCACAGAAATAGTACAGTGCACTTATGAATATATAAACAGTGCAACAATATAATATTGTTAGTGTTTCTATTTATTGGTTGCATTCTTGTTATGTAAAGAGGCTGAGTTTTCTAATACAGGGGACAGAAAGTAGAAATGGAAAAGAGGGAGACTTGCTTGACATTCCACTGGCTGACTCTGTGCTCCCAATGCAGGGGGTTTGGGTTCGATCCCTAGTCAGGAAACTAGAGCCTACATGCCACAACTAAGAGTTCACATGCATCAACTAAAAGCCCATGCATTGCAGCTAAGAGCCAGCCCAGCCAAATAAGCCCTAAAAGAGAAAGAAAGAGATGGGAAATAATCTTGAAGTGTATTGTCCTGGAAAGAAAAAAGTAGATATAACAAATTAACTTTTAGACTGTGACCACTCTTTTGTTTTGTTATCTCCACAAACCTCTAAACTGTTCTTCAACAAATAATATATTTAAATTGTATTTATAAGGGGACTGAGTCTGAGGGATACGAAATAATTTGCACATCTTGAATGTCGACTTCTATGTGAAGAGAGACTGAAGAACACCATCTGCCAAAAATCAGATCAAAGACATAAATATTCATGATTCCAAAGTAAAGCATATCTACACACGCTCCCCAACAGACAAACATGCAAACACGTAACACATTTGTCCCTGAAGTGAAATTAACTGAATATCCAAATGAAAGGTACCAAGGGAATTGGCAATTTAATTCAAAATCCTAAATTTTCCATCTTATAAGTGTTTTAAACTAATGCAAACCTAAGATACAAAGAAAAATCATCCCATACAGAACACTTTTATTAAAATTGGGATATAATTGACATGCAATGTGACATTAGTTTCAGGTATACAGCATGATGATTTGATATGTGTGTATGTTGTGAAATGATCCACATTGTCAGTGTCCATCACCATACATAGTTAGAATATTTTCCTTGTGATGATAACTTTTAAGATCTAACGCCCATAACAACTTTCAAATATGCAGTACAGTAGTATAAACTGTAGTTAGCGTGCTATACATTACATCCCTATGATCTCTTTATTTTATAAATGGAAGTTTGTATCTTTTGACACCCTCCACCGATTTTGTTCATTCCTAGCCTCCCACTTTTGAAACTACCAGTCTCTTCTCCATGTATGAGCTTGTTTTCATTACATTTTGTCTTTTTAGATTTCATATATTAATGCATCATTCAGGATTTGTCTTCTTGAATGCTCTTTTAAAATGTGATTTTTAAATATATAAGTAATATGTTACAATTATAGTTTACTTGTTCCCATTCGTGTCTTTCCCCAATGATCTTTCTTTTTTTAATTACTGAAAACTTATTTGAAGTCATTAAATCCAAAGTTCTTGAGTGAAAAACCAAAGAGAAAAACCTGAGATCATAAATTAATACTTAGCAACATTTGTATTCCAGGAAAATTATCTTATTGCACTATACACAATTGATTAATAAATAGCAACTTGGTGGATGAAGTGCAGTTAAACATCAGTTGATAAACATTGTAACTAGATTTAAATAATTAGCTTAATTCTTTCTTTCCCAGTCTCGTATGATGACAAGATCAAGCTGAATATTATTTTTAGCAGATGAAGGAAAGAATAGGAACTCAGATATATGATCACAAGTTACTCTCCTAGGTTGAAATTCCACACACTGCATACTAATCTGTCTTTTTTTTTTTTTTTAATTCCATTCATTAGTTAAGCCAGTCTGCAAGAAACAATCTTTGTTGCTATTTCTCACAAGGGCGCTATCTGTGAGAGGGGTCAGAATTGTGTTTGTCAGGGTGTAGATGTGTCTGTATCTTATTTAAAACTTTGAGGAATATATGTATGCAATGTAATATCCTGAGAAACATATTTCAAGTCTGGTGGAGTTAAAACTGTTTCAATATCACTGTGCCAGCACTTTCATTACCCAGCACTGTACTTTCATATTTTAATTTTACTGCAATTTTTTTTCTATTCACAAGATCCTTAGGTTTTCCTTCTTTTTATCCTTCTTTTTTATCTTATAATATCCTTACCTGTCAGATAACAAAACATTTTGGCATTATTTATTGTAGATAGATAGTTGTTTGCTAGCCCTTCTATTATGAGACCAGTGAGGACTTTCTCATCTTCTTTTCTCTAGTACATGATGAAAAGTGCTCATGAGAAGACATTGTCCTAGCATTCTTATGAAGAGTATTGTATTATTCCCATTGTATCATCATGACCTTGAGACTTTGACAAGATAAGCTCTTTGTCTATCAGAATATCAAAGCTTCCTTTGTTTCCTTTGTATGTACTGCTGTTTTGTGCTTAAGTCATGCCCCACTCTTCTGGACCCCAGCCCAGGCTGCAGTCCACCAGACTACTCTGTCCATGAAATTCTCCAGGCAAGAATACTAGAGTTGGTTGCACTTTCCCTCTCCAGGGGATCTTCCTGACCTAGGGGTTGAACCAGTGACTTCATTGACAGGCAGATTGTTTACCGCTGAGCCAACAGGGAAGCCCTACATGTATGTATGTCTGAATGTAAATTCCAATCATGTCTAAAATCACATATGTCATTGCTCTTTCATTCCTCTGTGTGTGTGTGTGTGTGTGTGTGTATTAGGTGGGGCTGAAAATTACATGTGCCTGTGTATATGGAGCACTTTTTGTGATTTCTTAAACTGTTCCCAAGGAAATGAACAATCAGAATCACACCTAAAGTCTGATAAATTATTTNTGTGTGTGTGTGTGTGTGTGTGTGTATTAGGTGGGGCTGAAAATTACATGTGCCTGTGTATATGGAGCACTTTTTGTGATTTCTTAAACTGTTCCCAAGGAAATGAACAATCAGAATCACACCTAAAGTCTGATAAATTATTTGTGCTTTCTTCATTAACTATTTTTTGTAGTATACCTCATTTACAAAGTTGTGTTAGTTTCAGGTGTATATATGTACATGTATATAGGTTTCCGTGGTTGCTCAGATGGTAAAAAATCTGCCTGCAATCGAAGAGACCAGTGTTTGATCCCCTGGTCAGGAAGAACCCCTGGAGGAGGAAATGGCAACCCAGTACAGTATTCTTGCCTGGAAAATCCCATGGATGGAGGAGACTGGTGGGTTACATTCCATGGGGTCTCATAGAGTCAGAGATGACTGAGTGACTAACACTTTGATTTCATACATATGTCTATTCTCTTTCAAATTCTTTTCCCAAATGGATTCTTGGAGATTACTGAATAGAGTTCCCTGTGCCATACAGCAGGTCCTTGTTGGTTATCTATCTTATTATAGTAGTGTGTATATGTTAATCCTAAACTCCTAATTTATCCTTCCCCTAACCTTTCCACTTTGGTGACCATAAGTTTGTTTTCTAAGTTAGTTCAGTTCAGTTCAGTTCAGTCGCACAGTCGTGTCCGACTCCTTGCGACCCCATGAATTGCAGCACGCCAGGCCTCCCTGTTCATCACCATCTCTNAACCCACCTGCCAGTGCAGGAGATTCAGGAGACACAGGTTCAATCCCTGGGTTGGGAAGATCCCCTGGAAAAGTAAATGGCAATTCACTCCAATATTCTTGCTTGGAGAATCCCATGGACAGAGGAGCCTGGCGGGCTACAGTCCATAGGGTCACAAAGAGTTGGACATGACTGAAGCAATTTAGCATGCATGCATGCATGCTTTTCATGGTCTTTGGTGCTACTGTAAATGATACTGTTTTTTTTTTAATTTAAATTTCCAAATATTCATTGCAGGCTTAGAAACACAATTGATTTTTACATGTTGATCTTGTATTCTGAGAAATTACTGAAATAACTTATTAGTTACATAATTTTTTAAATAGATTCTTTGGGATTTCCCAGGGAAACAGTCATGTCCTTGGTAAATAGAGACAGCTTTATTTTTTCCTTTTCACTCTGCATGCTCTTTTTTCTTTTCTTTTCTTGCCTTATTGCACTGCTATGTCTTCCAGTATGATATCAAATAGGAGTGGTGAAAGTGGATATTCTTGCCTTGTTTCCAATTAGGAAAAATATTCTCTTACTTTTAAATATGATGCTAGCTGTAGGTTGTTGTTGTTGTTGTTTTAAATGTTCTTTCTCAGGTTGAGGAAGGTCCTTTTAATTCCTAATTTGCTGGTAACATCATGAATGCATGTATTTTGTCAAATTATTTTCCATATCTGTTAAAATTATTACATTTTTCTTCTCTAGTCTGTTGTTATGGTGAATTACATTGATTTTTTTTTCCAGAATGGCTCTTTTGAATTGAGATAAAATTTACATTACAAAATTCATCATTTTAAAGTATAAAATTTAGTGGGTTCTAGTATATTCACAATGTTATGTAACCATCACCACAAATTCCAAAATATTTTCATCACCCTAGTAAGAAGCCCTATATCTGTTAAAAGTCACTCCCAATCTGCCCCCTCCCTCTATATCCAGGCAACCACTACTCTACTTTCTGGTTCAATGAATTTCTCTACTCTGAACATTTCAGGTGAATTAAATCATATCATATGTGGTCTTTTGTGGCTGGCTTTTTAAATTTAGCATAAAGTTTTCAATGTTTATCCATGTTGTAGCATGTATCAACACTTCATACTTTTCATAGCTAAATAGTATTCCACTATATGATATACTCCATTTTGTTTATCTATTCATAAGTTGATGAACATCTAGGTTCCTTCCACATTTTAACTATTATGAATAATGCTGCTATGAACATTCATGTATAAGCTTTAGTTTGAACAACTGTTTTCATTCTGGGAAAGGATATACACCGAGGAGCAAAATTTCTGAGTCATACTGGCTTCCCCAGTGGCTCGGTAGAAAAGAATCCACCTGCCAATGCAGGAGACGTGGATTCAATCCCTGTATTGAGAAGAACCCCTGAAGGAGATGGTAACCCACTCCAGTATTCTTGCCTGGGAAATCCCATGGACAGAGAAACCTGGCAGGCTACAGTTCATGGGGGGGTCACAAAAGAGTCAGGCATGACTGAGCAACTAAATGACTAAACAACAACAGCAACAGTAAATCTATAGTTAACTTAAACTGCCAAACTGTGTTCCATAGGAGCTGTATTATTTTACATTCCCAGCAGCAAAGTATGAAGGTTTCAATTTCTCCACATTCTCACCAACATATGCTATTTTTCATGTTTTTTTTTTCCTTCTTCTAAATAGCCTTTCTAGTGCTATCTCTCGGAGAGGGCGATAGCACCCCACTCCAGTACTTTTGCCTGGAGAATCCCAGGGACGGGGGAGCCTGGTGGGCTGCTGTCTATGGGGTCGCACAGAGTCGGACACGACTGAAGTGACTTAGCAGCAGCAGCAGTGCTATCTCTATTGTGGTTTTTGACTTACATTTCCCTAATGACTAGTAATGTCAAACATCTTTTCACGTTCTTATTGGCCATTTGTATATCTTATCTGAAAAAAGATCTAANGACCAGCCAGAGGTGAAGCAGAAAGATGATGCACTGCGTTCCTGTAGCACTTCGTTTTCCACGCTGTGGTTTTGTGTTTCCCGAGTTGATCCTCAGATTGCTTCTGCGATGTGTAGGAAACAGGGCCTCTCTGGCCTGTTTAACAGATGCAGAACCCGGCCTGCACACGAGCTCATGTCCTGGTTCTTTTAGTGGACAACTGTTAGTTGCCTCTGTCCACTCCAGTTTTCCTTAAGATGGTTTGACTCTCTCGGAAAGTTGGCCTGAAGGAGTCATTTCTATTCTAGAGCTTGACCTTTAATGTCTCTTAGAAAACTATACGGGAGTAGAGACTGCATTTTGTCTCTTTAAAAGAGAAAAGAAAAAAACAGTTTTTAAGCAACCCAGAGTTCCTGGTTCTGATGGCCACTTTTATCTGGGGCCTATCCATGAGATGGCTGGCGTTTGCTCATGAGGCCCATTTTCTATCAGAAAACTGAGGAGCAGGTCAGCAGACACTTTCTCAAGTTCCCCCCGACTGCTCCTCACAAGTTAGGAGCTTCACTGGGAATGATATTCTCCTAACTTCTACTCCTGTCTGCTTTCCCAAGGATTTTTTTTTTTCCTGCCATAATGAGCGAAGTTTCAAGAACCCAAAGCAAACTTCCCCAGATTGATACACGCAGTAATTCTGTCTGCTCCCTTGGCTCTGTGGTCACTGGGAGGTCTGCGGTCAGAAAGATGCTGCAATTCTTACTGTTCCATCAGGGAAAGGATTTCCCATTTTAGAAAGTTTAATTACGCCATCTCCCTGTGTATTTACATGCAGGTCATCCAGGGAGACTAGATAACGACAAAAATAAACACAAGTGTCTCCTCCTTAAATACCAACTTTGCCGGCAGAGTCTGCCCTTATTACAAAGCACCAGGAGAAAATAAAGACAGGGTTGTTGTTAAATGTTCTGCAGCCTTGTCCGAGGCTGTTCTTGCTGAAAGTAAAATTGGGAAGACGATCTGATGTCTTTTTTCTGATGTGAGAAAATCAGCTAGAGAGAACCCAGCAGGCCTGGTGGCATGACATGAGGAAAACATCAAGGGTTAGATTCTGCTGGAAAAAGATGAGGTAGATGGCAGAGTTGTCCCAGTCTCTTCCTTTCTTGGAGTCAAGGAGGTGGTGAAAGAGAGGAGAGGGGACCAGGGAAGGTCAACTCATTTTGTTTTCCTGGGTCCACAGGCTTTCGGTTTCAACCCCATGGAGGACTATTACGTCTCCAAGTCCGCAGTGGTGTTCGGGGGCTTTTATCTCTTCTTTTTCACAGAGAAGATCTTGAAGATGCTCCTTAAACAGAAAAACGAGGTGAGGCCTAATTGTAGGTAAAGGAAGTGCCTCTCGGGAGAGCATCCGTCTCAGAAATGTGTCCCAGGTGTGCTGTTAACCTCAGTGCTGATCCAGTGAGCTTACCTGGATCCTCCCACCATGGATTCAAACCCACTCAGGTTTTATCCTGAGTAGATAAAACCCACCTCACCTCAGAAAGGGGACAAGCAGGGGCAAGGGCGAACCAGAAACCAGGTCTGGCCTGTGTGCCTCCTCCCAGGCAGCAACGTGCCCTCCTTCATCTTATTCTACATTATTTCTTTAACAAATTTTCAGCCTTTGAGGAGATGTAGGAAGGGCACCGTATATGAGGTATGTCCGCAAGGAAGTGAGACCAGGTTTTATGGTGTAGTTCCCAGAAGTTGCCTTTGGTGCCTGGCTCCTACTTTCCCCCTAAACAGTTGCTGAATGGGATACAATCAGCCGTTGCGAGGAGCCTCTCTCAGCACCTGTGCTGTGCCTCCTGCCAGGAATAAGCGCTGGCCCCTCAGTCACTGCTCTGAGATCCATCTCATGCCAGCCCCACGCCCCACCCCGCCCCTTCCAGCTTTCTCCATTACCTTGCCCCCAGCTTCTGTCTCTCCATTGCCTGCTCATGGTTTCCCAGACAGTGGGAGTGAGGTCCTCCNATCTTGAGTGCAGCACTTTCACAGCATCATCTTTCAGGATTTGAAAGAGCTCAACTGGAATGCCATCATCTCCACTAGCTTTGTTTGTAGTGAAGATTTCTAAGGCCCACTTGACTTCACATTCCAAGATGTTTAGCTCTAGATTAGTGATCACATCATCATGATTATCAGAAGCAGAAGATATTAAGAATAGGTGGCAAGAACACACTGAAGAACTGTACAAAAAAGATTTTCATGACCCAGATAATCATGATGACGTGATCACTAATCTAGAGCCAGACATGTTTCTAAGTTAAATATACTCATAAAATCAGTTGGGTCGGTGTCAGATTTAACTGACAATGATTTCAGTTGCCTTTGGGTTTTTTGTATAATTTACCTTGAAGGAAGAAGTTATGCTACAAAAGATTGCAAATTTGCACATTCTGTTTCAGTCTTCAGTGGCTGAAACTTATCTGCACCATGCATGGTTTATATATCAATATTATCTCAGATTATGTCGGAGTATCTTAGCCTCCTTTGATCTTGGCCAGTTGCCATGCATCCAGCCTGAGGGGCTGGGGTGAGGGCTCACAGAGTTCTTATAGTTGGAAATCCCAGCCACTGCCCATGCTGGACAGGATGGGAGAAGCTGGCTTTCTCAGATTGGGCTCTGAGGACCTAGCTAACACAACTGTGTGTACAGGTAGAGCAGAAGTTCTGAGACAGATTTTCCCAGTGGGATTTGGGGGATAGCATGAAGCAGCAGATAAACTCCATATTCTCCCAGGAAACAGTCTGGAATTGGATAGTTTCTACTGCTTTGATGGAAATGCCCCACAGGGCCTCAGATGTCGGTGGTCAGCTGCTGCCACAGTGATGCTGTGTGTCCAATCACTTCAAACTCAGCACTTTACGACTACATTTAATTTCCATGCAGACGTATGCAGGGCAGTCTGGCTTTAGTGCTCTAGCTGACATCTGCTGCATCAGACTCTANATCATTGGAAATGATGGAGTTTTTACCAGCATGTTTGTTTCCCTTTAGTCCTATAACCTGTGGCTTAGTTTCCTCACTTCTACACTGGGATTAATAGTGGTACCTAGCTCGCTGATTCATTGTGAGAAACATGGAGGGAAAAAAAATAGTGAAAAGGACTTATGGCATGCCATTCACTAGAATTAAGTTTTTAGTATTGGTTCTCTCTTACATCCTATTGATATTCTAAAGGCTGAGCTGCATGTTTGAGGTCTGGTGGGTAGAAGAAAGAGATGAGCCAGTTGGAAAGTCCTTGGTTTTATCAGAGGGAGAGTGTAAAGAGCCTAGACTTTTTTGAGGCTCAGATATTCAAGGTCATATCCCGGCTTTGCCATTTATTGGCTTGTGAATTTGAGCAAATGACTTAACATCTCTCATCTTGATTTTGTTTCCTAAAAACACCATGCATTACAGTTTTGAGGAAGGAAGCTCCTTCTATTTCACCATCAGTCAAAAGAGAAATGAGGCCATTGCTAGGTGGTTTTCTCTTTTGAAAATCCTGTGCATGTGTTCAGCCTCTAGGCTGGACGCACATGGCCAGCCTCATAGATGCAAGCTTGCAAGCACCCTTGGTGTGGAGGTCAAGGGGGACTTAGTCTGTCATTATAAGCTCTAGTCTGGGGCTGTCAGGATTTTCACCCAGACTCCATCCAACGTTTAGGCAGTCTGTCCTCATCAAGCTGTGTGTCCCACAACCTAATATGACTCTTGTGTCCACACCCTCC
Source organism: Neotragus pygmaeus (assembly GCA_006410875.1). Classification (NCBI taxonomy): domain Eukaryota; kingdom Metazoa; phylum Chordata; class Mammalia; order Artiodactyla; family Bovidae; genus Neotragus; species Neotragus pygmaeus. The sequence continues at coordinate 1,089,296 of SJYV01029546.1, forward strand.
CTTCTTGTCCTCCCCTCTGTAGGAGACTTTGTCATCCTGCTCAACGCCGGCATGAGTCTCCAGCAGGCTCTCTTCTTCAACTTCCTCTCCGCCTGCTGCTGTTACGTGGGCCTGGGCTTCGGCATCTTGGCTGGCAGCCACTTCTCTGCCAACTGGATCTTTGCACTGGCTGGAGGAATGTTCTTGTATATTTCGCTGGCTGATATGGTAAGTCTTCCGTAGTTTTAATTCCTTGTAGGCAAAACTGGATCAGGTTATTAAGTTAAGTTCATTGAGTGGGATGACACCTAAAGTGCATTAGTTACTTTGTTTTTAATAACAACTTTATTAACAAATCAGTTCATGTGTGTGCACATGCCAAGTCGCTTTAGTCGTGTCCAACTCTTTGCCACCCTATGGACTAGTAGCCTGCCAGGCTCCTCTGTCCTTGGGATTTTCTAGGCAAGAATACTGGAGTGGGTTGCCATGCCTTCCTCCAGGGGGTCTTCCCAAACCAGGGATCAAACCCAGATCTCATATGTCTCCTGCATAGACAGGTGGATTCTCTACCACTCAGCCATGTGAGAAGCCCAAATTTGTATACCACACCATTTACGTATTTAAAGTATACAATGCTTTTTTTAAAGGGATATTAGATTTTTAAAGGATAAAAAGCCTATGTTCCTTGGGCATATGTCACTGAAGAAAATGATCTGTCTCAACTCCAGGGTCCTTACCTAAATATCTTTTAGACATTCATAGATAAATAGAAAGAAGGAGGCAGGAAGGGAGGGAAGGAAAGAAAATTACCCATAATTATTTTCCCTCAGAACACCACCACTTGGGTTTATTTCTTGTTTCTTCACAATGCATCATGTTTGTTTTTAAACAACTAATCACACTGAACATACACTTCTGTATCCTAGTTTCTTTTTTCACTTAATATATCCTAGACGTTTTTCATGCTGTATATTCTTTAAAGGCATCCTTTTCAGGGAATTCCCTGTCAGTCCAGTGGTTAGAGTGCCACATTTCCACGTCAGGGGTCGTGGGTGTGATCCCTGTTTGGGGGACTAAGATCCAGCGTGGCACACCAAAACAAAACCAAAAAAGGCATCATCTCCACTGCTGGTATTATTTGGTGAGAGAATGTACCCGATCCAGAACAAGAATCACTGGCTCAGAACGGCTGCATTAGTTTGAGGTTTTAATATGTATTGCCAGGTTGCTTTCTAAAAAAGCTTAACCTTCCTTTACGTTATTAGCAGTGTCTGAAAGTGTACATTGTACTGTGCCCACTAACATTTGTTTGAGTTTGCTAGTTTAATATCTGATTCGTTGCATCTTTTTCTCTAATGCAGTTGATTTCTTTCCTTAAGGGCATGACACGTTCTTTGGCGTGTTTGAATGCATTATTTTCTGTATGCTTGGAATGTATTATTTTTTTAAAAAATCATTTGGTTGTTTATTTTTGGCTGCACTGGGTCTTCATTGCTACATGCAGGCTTTCTCTAGTTGTGGCGAGCTGAGGCTACTCTTCTTTGCAGTTCATGGGCTTCTCATTGCTTCACTTGTTGTGGAGCACAGGCTCTAGGGTTCACAGACTCATTAACTGGGAAGCACAGGCTTAGTTGCTCCAAGGCGTGTGGGAGCACACTACCAGGGGCGGAACCCATGTCCCCTGCACTGGGAGGCAGTTTCTTAACCATTAGACTACCAAGGAAGTCCTGAAAAGTAGTATTTTTGATGAGATGATCATCCTCAGGATGAGACGGTCCATCCTCAGCCAATGGGTTAGGATATTTTTTGTTCAATCCTTGGGTCAGGAAAATCCCCTGGAGAAGGAAATGGCAACCCACTCCAGTATTCTTGCCTCGGAAATCCCATGAATATAAGAGCCTGTAAGTGCATGGGGTCGCAGAGAGTTGAACACGACTGAGCTTGCATGGCTTGCTAGCCAGCTGCAGGAGACCTTGAGTCATTGCGATGCTTAGCTCCATTTTCTGGCCCCTTACACAGTTTCCCAAACAAGTGGCAGTTTTATTAGAGTGGTTATTTTTAACCAGCCTCTAAACACATCCAGGGTTGAGTAAAGTAGCTCAGTCGTGTCCAACTCTTTGCTACCCCGTGGACTGTAGCCCACCAGGCTCCTCCATCCATGGGATTCTCCAGGCAAGAATACTGGAGTGGAAAGCCATTCCCTTCTCCAGGGGATCTTCCAACCCAGGGATCGAACCCAGGTCTCCTGCATTGCAGGCAGACGCTTTATCCTCTTAGCCACCAGGGAAGCCTATGTATAGTACTTTGTTTCACCTCCATAGTTGTAAAGCAGTGGCAACCGCCTTGGAGAAAGGTGATAATGTTTAAGTTCTAGAAGTTACTGCTATTGATTTTCTTTGTAAAGCAGTTCTATTTTTTTATATACCCTGGTGGCTTAGCAGTAAAAGAATCTGCCTGTCAATGCAGGAGACATGGGTTCAATCCCTGGCTCAGGAACATCCCCTGGAGAAGGAAATGGCAACCCACTCCAGTATTCTTGCCTGGAGAATCCTACAGACATGGCGGGCTACAGTCCATGGGATCACAGAGTCAGACATGACTGAGAAACTGAGCATGCGTGCATGCATCTTGATTAAATATTATATATAATAGCTATTATAATAATCAGTGCACACTGATGATGTGTTATTTTCACATAAAATATAATAATAATAAACATTGTAATGATTATTTGATAGTGTATATAACTGAATTGTCCTGCAGTTGAAGGAGCTGCAGTTGAAGGAGCTGCAGCTCCCCTGTCTTCTCTCCTTTTCTTCCCAGTTCCCTGAGATGAACGAGGTGAGCCAAGAAGACGAACGCAAGGGCAGTGCCTTGATCCCCTTTGTCATCCAGAACCTGGGCCTCTTGACTGGTTTTGGCATCATGCTAGTCCTCACCATGTACTCGGGACATATCCAGATCGGATAGGGCCCCGCCAGGAGCCGGCGGGGTTGGCAGTCCGGCCCTGGGCTGCCCAAGGACACCTCATCCAGGAAGCGCTTTGGAAGAGGCAGTTCTATTAAAAACTGTGACACGGACTCTATTCCTACATTCAAATGTCAGCTGGTTTTAAAAATGCTCTATCCAAGGAATAAGCGGCCCTGGTAACCAGCCTCTCGGCAGTGCCTCTGTCCCTTTCCTCTTCTCAACGCAGCTCAAAAGACAAGCCTAACTTTGCCCTCTGGTTACCTTGGCCACTTTCTCTCCCAACCAGCACTGAGACATTCTGAATCCTTGGCCAGGTGACACGGAAAGAGAGCCAGCGCTCACAGCTTGGTGAGAAATAGTAGGAGGTGAACCTACAGTTTGGGGCTCATAAAATCTCAGTGTGTTTCCTGGGCCTCAGGGTGACCCATTTTTAAGTGAATTTGCCTATTTCTTTTACAGCAAAAGTACAAAGGACAGGAATCTCTCTTATATTTTCAAAGTCTGTTCGGTTGCCTGTTCTGTCAGAGAGAAGTCAAAGCTGGAATCGGATGAGCAGGGCTGGAGGAGAGGCAAGGGTCTTGTGTGTGGGCGAGGGGAGTGTGTCCTGTCAGGGTGGTCACTTACTCCCACTGGGACCCTGGGCCAAAATTGGTTCTGCACCTGGTGTTCTGTGCTTGTCCAGGTGAGCAGCAAGTAGGTTGTGTTGCCTGAACCTCCCCCCCTTTCAGATGAACACTGGCGGACACAGGAGGGCAGAGAAGAGAGACCTCTGAGAAATCCAATGGTTTTGCTACAATTCCCACGCCTCAGCCCCCACCCCCATCTCCTGAGAGACATTTCCACTGCCTCCCCGGCAGCACACTCTAAGCACAGTGACGACACCCGTGTTGGAGGGGAGACCGCACAAATTCACCTCCCTGGACAACAACTCGTGCTGCCGAGTGACAAGTTGACTTTCAGAACTGGAGTGCCGCTTGGGGTCTTCTTGACAAGGGTAATCAGAGGTGCAGTCAGTGCAGGCAACATTTAGGACTCACTAATGCCACAAGTAACAGTACACATGATAGAACTTTGAGCTGGGAGGGGAGCATCCTTGGTGTTCACAGAACTGGGGACCCAGGAGTTCCTGTGGCAACCAGCTGGGTCCCCCTTCCGCCCTCACCCCACACCAGAAAGGGCGAATCCTGTATGGAACTGAATATGAATTATGCTAATAACTCTCTTCAGAAAATGAATTGATAGACTCATGTGTGTGGGAGACCGTAGGTCACCTGCTTGCCCTGTGGAGCCCTCTCCCCAGGGCTCCAGCTGTGAGGGGAGCTAGTCTCCAGGTTCACTAGGTGAATTGCTGTATTATTATCATATTGATAACACGAGATTCCTCAGCCACTCTGGGGAGCCGACCTCTCCAGAAGCCTTCCTCAGTGGTGCCCGCGGGCGCAGTCCAGGGGCTGTGCTCGCAGACCGGCCTGTGCGCGTGGCTGACCCGCGCTGGTCCGTCACCACCACCCGAGCACATTTCCATTCTGACAGGAAAGCTTTTCCACTCTACAGTAACTGAAAGCATTGACTCTGGGTTTTTTTCTTTTTTTTTTTTTCCCTTTGGGAAACATCCCTCAAACCGGGACTATTCTTGAACATGAGCAGGAAAACCGCTGGTGATGCTTTACAAGTTTTTCTCATCTTGCCTGTTGACTTAGATAGATTTGCGAATGGGCAGAAGGAGGAGGAAAACTCAGTTCTCAAGATTCTGGATGAACTGTCAGGACAGACTTCCTGGTAGGATTACGGTCCAGTTTTTACCAAAGAACCAATTTGAATGTTGGAATCTAACTTTTTATACTGTCGTTATTATTGTCACTGTTAACTGTTTTGAAACAAATCCTTGTCTCTTCTGTTTCACTTTTCTCAGACTGCTTTCAGGAGCTAGCAGGAAATAACACTCAAACCTTAGGACCTTAGACAATTTTGCTTCCCTTAATTTACATCGATGTATTTACTTGATAATTTTAGCATTCCCTGTAGATCTGTCCTTCCTTACAGACATTGGTATCTGTGGAGTAGAATCCTAAGTAAGCATTAGTGGGTTTCTAGTTTTAGGAGAAGAGCCCAAAAATGTAACCTTGAGCAAATTTAAAAAATAAAATGTGAGCAGTAGGGTGTTTTCCCTTCTTGTGCACATCCATATTAAGAACTGACTTTGCTTTCACAGACACCTGCTTCAAAGGGGAGTTTTTTTCAAACTAATTGGTCCAGAGGCCAGTCCCAGTTGGAGCTTAGAAGGGGTAGAGACACTGAAATTGTGCAACGGATTACCTGTTGCTTTTGGCAACAGATTTGCCTCATGAATCGAAAATGTGGCAGTTTCTTTTTAAAGTGTTTTTGCTGTTTCAAGCATTTGTACACATTGGAAGTCTGAGGAGTAGCAAGTTCTGAGGACTTATTTCGCGTCTGGCATTAGCCTCTTCAGCCTCTCTCCCTTTGTGGACCACCTTTCTCTAAGGGTAACCAGGAAAGTATGTGCAACGTGCAGGAGCCGTGACTCCAGAGGAGGGCTGCTGCTGCTTCTCACCCTCCCCTGGCATGCAGGTCTCCTTCTGTCCTTGCCTCCAAGGGTTTTTGTGTCTAGTGTCAACTTAGGTCTCCCTTTCACTGGTCCTTCACCCTGGGTTTTAAAAAGAAAGCTTCTCTTTTATGGTATCCTAAGACCTGTTTTTAGTAAATCCTCTTCCACATGGTAATATGGAGATAGCAATATGTTGGAAATTGCTTTAAAAGAAACAAAAAGTTGTCTGATTTTTGCAAAAGAGAGGTTAGCTTTTGTTATTCATATTTTATTTTACAGTTCTGCAATTCCATCACAGTATTTTTTAAATGACTCAGGTGTTATGAAGATAAATTAGAAAATAAAATAAACTTAAGTTATGTGGACTGTAAATGTTTTTATTTGTAAGACTCTATAAATAAAGCTATATTCTGTAACTGTTGAATCCTGTGTCATCTTTTGCAATAAGGTAGGTGTAATGAAAACTGTTGAACACAAGGTGGCGATGATGTCTCACTAACATAAAGCTTCCTTTTACTGGTCCACCTTATATTTGGAGAGGGGTTTTAGTTGGTTAAAGATTCCGCCTGCAATGCAGGAGACCCTGGTTTGATTCCTGGGTCAGGAAGATCCGCTGGCAAAGGGATAGGCTACCCACTCTAGTAGTCTTGGACTTCCCTTGTGGCTCAGCTGGTAAAGAATCTGCCTGCAATGCTGGAGACCTAGCTTCGATCCCTGGGTTGGGAAGATCCCCTAGAGAAGGGAAAGGCTACCCACTCCAGTATTCTGGTCTGGAGAATTATGTGGACTGTAAAGTCCATGGGGTTGCAAAGAGACATGAGTGAGCGACTTTCACTTTCACTTTAGAAGGAACCTCAGATAGCGTAATATACTCACTTTAAAATGATTAACTTATCTTTTAATGGAGCCCATGACTTTATCAGTGATGGACAGTGTCTCCTAAAAAGAACTTTTTGTCATACTGTTTTCACTCGTACAAATCTATGATTTGAAACTTGGAGAATATTTGTTGTTCAGTCGCTCAGTTGTGTCCGACTCTTTGCAGCTCCATGGACTGCAGCATTCCAGGCTTCCCTGTCCACTATCTCCCGGAGCTTGCTCAAACTCATGTCCATTGAGTCAGTCATGCCATCCTACCATCTCATCTTCTGTCATCCCCATCTCCTCCTACCTTGTATCTTTCCCAACATCAGGGTCTTTTCTAACGACTCAGCTCTTCAAATCAGGTGGCCAAAGTATTAGACTTTCAGCTTCAGCATCAGTCCTTCCAATGAAGATTCAGGGTTGATTTCCTTTGGGATTGACTGGTTTGATCTCCTTGAAGTCCAAGGGACTCTCAAGAGTCTTCTCCAATGCCACAGTTCAAAAGCATCAATTCTTCAGTTCTCAGCTTTCTTTATAGTCCAACTCTCTTATCCATATGTGACCACTGGAAAAACAATAGCTTTGACTATACGAACCTCTGCCGGCAAAGTAATGTTTATGCTTTTTAATATGCTGTCTATATTTGTCATAGCTTTTCTTCCAAGGAGCAAGTGTTTTTTAATTTCAAGGCTGCAGTCACCATCTGCAGTGATTTTGGAGTCCAAGAAAATAAAGTCTCACTGTTTCCATTGTTTCCCCATCTATTTGCCATGAAGTGATGGGGCCGAATACCATGATCTTAGTTTTTTGAATGTTGAGTTTTAAGCCAGCTTTTCCATTCTCTTTCACCTTCATCAAGAGGCTTTTTAGTTCCTCTTTGCTTTCTGCCATAAGGGTGGTGGTGTCTGCATATCTGAGGTTATTGATATTTCTTCCAGCAATCTTGACTCCAACTTGTGCTTCATCCAGCACTGTTGAGGTCGTTAATGGAACGGAACCTGGTGGTCCGGAGTCAACCGATGAGAAAGTAAAGAAGAGAGAAAGAGGCTGATATTCCTTGGTTTACACCAATAAAGCCCCTGCACGTGGCTTGCTCTGTTCACGAAGGCCTTAGGTGCTCTCTTGATGGGGTGAAGGTGCAGAGTGCCTTCTTGAGAGGGTCTTAGAAGCCCGGGCAGGAAATTGAACTCAAAGAGCCTCTGTGCTCCAGGGGATCAGCCTGAAAAAGAGAAAGACACAGGGACCAGAGCTCTGATGGAGCAAAGGTGTTTTAATCAACACGGTGTGGGCATATATACTGTCTTACAAAGTAGTTATTCTCAGCAAAGATAAAGATTAAAATTCCAGGCTTACAAAATATAGGCGATCCATATTAGAGTTGTAAACAATCACTTTTACCGTATGGTTCACAAGAAGGAAGAGGGTACTTATTACTGTATAGAAAAACTAATGAAGGAAATGTCTGGATTCCTCAGCCCCTGGGAGAGGCTTGCCTCTCTTCTTAATTCCTGAGTATTCAGGAATTAATAAGGAACAGAGAATTCCTGACAGATCCAAAACAGCACAGAGGAAGCCTCCTCTTAAATGCTTCCTGACACAGCACAGCATTTCTCAAGATGTACTCTGCATATAAGTTAAATAAGCAGGGTGACAATATAGAGTCTTGACATACTCCTTTCCCAATCTGGAACCAGACCATGATTCCATGTCCATTCTAACTAACCTGCCTACAGGTTTCGCAGGAGGCAGGTAAGGTGGTCTGGTATTTCCATCTCTAAGAATTTTCCAGTTTGTTGTGATCCACTCAAAGACTTTAGTGTAGTCAATGAAGCAGAAGAATATACTTGGTTCATTCAAACCATGTCTCCTGAATGTCTCACAGGGAAAAGTTCTGTCATGAGATTTAAAATTCTAAATCTGCTTTTTCTCCAATTTATTCAAAAGAGCAGGGGTCTGTTATTTATCTTCGACAACAAAAATGAACAGTAGGGTAAAAGAACTGATGCTAGGGACTTCCCTGGTAGTCCAGTGGGTAAGACTTTGCCTTCCAATGCAGGGGTTGAAGGCTCAGTCCCTGGTCTGATAGCTAAGATTCCACATGCCTGATGGGCAAAAAATCAAAACAGAAACAATATTGTAACAAATTGAATAAAGACTTGGGGAAAAAAGAATTGATGCTGTCTTATTACTACATAGAAATTTCCAAATGCCTGTTTCTCAGTCATTCCTTTTTTTTTTTTTAACTCAAGAATAATATATTAAGTGGCTTCTATTGGAATTTTGGCTTCCCTGCTGGCTCAGACGATAAAGCATGTGCCTGCAATGCATGAGACCCGGGTTCGATTCCTGCGTCGGGAAGATCCCCTGGAGAAGGAAATGGCAATCCACTCCAGCACTCTTACCTGGAAAATCCCATGGATGGAGGAGCCTGGTAGGCTATAGTCCATGGGGTCGCAAAGAGTCGAACACGACTGAACAACTTCACTTTCACATTGGAATTTTAAATCACATTAAGTAGCTATATTGGACTAGCTTCTGATGCAGTTATTCAAAATGATACTCACTCCATCCTTGGCTTGTGCCACCTCTGGATCACCTGCCCAGATGGGATTAATGCCTCCCTGTGCTTATCAGTTACTGGACTTGAATTGTAGTTGCTTGTTCTTTATACACAAACTTCCTTCTGAGTAGAGGCTCTACCTGGTTTCTCTTGTGATTCCAGCACCTGCCACACATTAAGAATGAATGAAAAGATCAAGTGGAATGCCTGCAAGCTTTGTGTTGATAGAAGGGCTCCTCATCCATTGGCAGCAGTTCCTGTTGTGTTTTTACTGTCTTTGGTGTTGGTTTTGCTACTTCCTTGTTTCCTGGTCCGTCTTTAGGAACGGAAGTTTGAGAGAGGTGAATTTGTGGCCAGTGTAGAATAGAGTGGGCTTCTGTGGTGGCTCATTGAGTGGTAAAGAATCTACCTGCCAATGCAGGAGACAAGGATTTGATCCCTGGGTCAGGAAGATCCCCTGGAGAAGGAAATGGCAACTCACTCCAGTATTCTTGCCTGGGAAATCCCATGGACAGAGGAGCCTGGTGGGCTACTGTCCCTGGGGTTGAAAAAGAGTCAGACANCACTTTCTAACACCATACACAAAAATAAACTTAAAATGGATTAAAGATCTAAACTTAAGACCAGAAACTATAAAACTCCTAGAGGAGAACATAGGCAAAACCCTCTGCGACATAAATCACAACAGGATCCTCTATGACCCACCTCCCAGAATACTGGAAATAAAAGCAAAAATAAACAAATGGGATCTAATTAAAATTAAAAGCTTCTGCATAACAAAGGAAACTATAAGCAAGGTGAAAAGACAGCCTTTAGAATGGGAGAAAATAATAGCAAATGAAGCAACTGACAATCTCAAAAACATACAAGCAACTTATGCAGCTCAATTCCAGAAAAATAAATGACCCAATCAAAAAATGGTCCAAAGAACTAAATAGACAGTTCTCCAAAGAAGACATACAGATGGCTAACAAACCCATGAAAAAATGCTCAACATCACTCGTTATCAGAGAAATGCAAATCAAGACCACACTGAGGTACCATTTCACACCAGTCAGAATGGCTGCAATGCAAAAGTTTACAAGCAATAAATGCTGGAGAGGGTGTGGAGAAAGGGAACCCTCTTACACTGTTGGTGGGAATGCAAACTAGTACAGCCACTATGGAGAATGGTGTGGAGATTCCTTAAACTTTTTATTTTGTATTGAGTTTTAGCCAATTAATAATGTTATGGTAATTTCAGGGATATGGATTTTTAAAAGTTTATCTGATTAAAAAAAAGAGAAAGAAATGAAAACCAATGGAATAAGGCCAAGGAATTATGTTTTATGACTTAAATAAATGAGTTTGGGACTATTCATTAAATTAAATTTTCCCTAATGTATTTAATGATTTAGAATAAATTCAAGATTTTGAATGAAAACAACCAACTTAAGATTCTTTGTTTTAAGGTTATATATTTGTTTAAACAGCGTGATCACTGTCTAAATATCCCCAAATATTCACAGAGAGGAAAAAAGCACATTTATTCTAAATAGCTCACATGTTTCAAAGATTTGTTGTTGCTCAGTCCCTCAGTCACGTCTGACTTTTTGCGACCCTATGGACTGCAGCACACAAGACTTCGCTTGACCTTCACGATATCCCAGAGTTTGCTCTGACTCATGTCCATTGAGATAATGCCATCCAACCATCTCATCCTCTGTAGCCCCCTTCTTCTTCTGCCCTTAATCTTACCCAACATCAGAATCTTTTTCAATGATTTGGCTCTTTGCTTCAGGTGATCAAAGTATTGGAGATTCAGCTTCAGCATCAGTTCTTCCAATGAATATTCAGGGTTGACTTTCTTTAGAATTTATTGGTTTGATCTCCTTGATGTCCAAGGGACTCTCAACAGTCTTCTCCAGCACCACAGTTCAAAAACATCAATTATTCGGCATTCAGCCTTCTTTACTGTCCAACTCTCACATCCAGACACAACACTGGAGGAACTATCGCTTTGACTATATGGACCTTTGTTGGCAAAGTGATGTCTCTGCCTCTTAGTATGCTGTGTGGGTTTGTCATAGCTTTTCTTACATAATAATCTTTCCAGAGATTATTAGGTGCTAAACATTGCACTGTGGACATTACATAGGTTATTTTATTTAATCATTAAAATAACAACTTAGTGGAATAATTATATTATCCCAATGTTATGTTTATTTTTGAATTAATAAACTATATTTTAGAGCAGATTTCAATTTACAGCAAAATTGACTGGAAAGTACAGTTTCCATAAATACCTTGTATTTCCCTCCCCTTCTGAACAACCTCCCAATATATCAACATTCCGAATCAGAGTTCTACATATGGCAACCCACTCCAGTATTCTTGTCTGAAGAAGTTTATGGACAGTGGAGCCTTGAGGGCTACAGTCCATAGGATCACAAAGAGTCAGACACTTTGTGGGAGGGACTGACACTTTCACATACTTACAAATGTATAAAGTTCATAATTTATGATAGGTGTTATAACACTCTTGGTGTTATATTCACTTTTGGATAGGTTTATAATGCATCTATCTACTATTAGGGTATCATAAAATATCTGCCTGATAATGTAATGCCATAAAAATCATCTGTGCTCTGCTGATTCATTCTTGCTGACCCTCAGCTCCTGGAAACCACTGATCTTTCTGTCTCTATAGTTTGCTTTTTTCAGAAGTAGTGTAGCTGGAATCACATAGTACAGATCCTCTTCAGATTCACTTCTTTCACCTAATAACATGCATTTAAATTTCCTTTATATCTTTTCATAACTTAGTAGTAGCTCATTTCTTGTAGGCATCAAATACTATCCCATGGTCTGGATGGACTACTGACGACTCACTAGTCCTAGTGTAGGACATCCTGATGACTGTATATCTGTGTTCAATTTCACTGACTTCTGCTCTATATTTTCTTTTTTTCTTCCAATTTGATTGAGACACAATTGGCATATAGGATTGTATAAATTTTAAGATATCTAACATAATGAGTTGATTTATATCATGAAGTGATGGTCACAGTAAGTTTAGTGAACATCCAACCATTCTATAAAGATACAAAGCAAAAGAAAAAATATTTTTCCTTGTGATGAGAACTCTTAAAATTTACTGTTAACAGCTTTCTTATTTGTACATACATACATATAACAGTGTATGACTTGTGTTGAATCCATAGAACATATTTATATCATAACTGGAAGTGAGTACCTTTTGACAACTTTCATCTCATCCTCCTTCCCCCACCCTTGGTAACCAGCCACAAATCTGATCTTTTTCTATAACTTCATTGGTTTGTTTGAAGCGTAAGTGACCTACACCACTGTGTTAATTCCTGTTATACAACGAAGTGATTTACCATTTCTGTACATTACAAATCATCACCATGTTAAGTCGAGTTACCATCTGTATCTGTCCAAAGATATTACATAATTACTGGCTATATTCCCTAAGATGTATATTTCATCCCTGTAATTTACTTATTTTGTAACTGGAAGTTTTTGCCTCTTAGCTGTCATCACTTATTTCACTCATTCTACCCAGCTCCTCCCCTCTGGCAATCACCTGTTATTTTCTGTATTTATAAGATGTGTATAAGAGACAGAAAGCAGAGACATTATTTGGACAACAAAGGTCAATATTGTCAAAGCTATGGTTTTTCCAGTAGTCATGTTTGGATGTGAGAGTTGGACTATAAAAACAGCTGAGCACCGAAGAATTGATCCTTTTGAACTGTGGTATTAGAGAAGANTTGTTCATTTGTTTGTATTTTTTTAGATTCCACATATAAATGAGATCATACAGTATTTGTCTTTCTTCTCTGACTTATTCCACTTTAACATATTACCCTCTAAGTCCATCCATGTTGTCACAAATGACAAGATTTCATTACATTTATTGCTGAGAGTTATTCCATTGTGTGTGTATATATATACACACACATACCACATCTTATGTATCCAAGTCTTGATGAGCACTTATGTTGCTTCAGTATCTTGGTTATTTAAATAATGTTGCAATGAACTTTGTGTGTGGTGTATATATGTCTTTTTTAAATTAATGTTTTCACGTTCCTTGGAAAAATACATAAAAGTTGAACTGCTGGATCGTGTGGTATCTCTTTCTTCTGTTTTTGACTTCCACTCTTCTTCTGCATTTTGTGCTTTTAACTGAATATTTTGTATGATGCCTTTTTCTCTCCTTTCTTAATATATCAGTTACTCTTCCTTTGTGTTTTTTTTTCTTCAGTTCAGTTCAGTTCAGTCGTTCAATCGTGTCCGACACTTTGGAACCCATGAATTGCAGCACGTCAGGCCTCCCTGTTCATCACCATCTCTCAGAGTTCACTCAGACTCATGTCCATCGAGTCCGTGATGCCATCTAGCCATCTCATCCTCGGTCGTCCCCTTCTCCTCCTTCCTCTAATCTCTCCCAGCATCAGAGTCTTTTTCAATGAGTCAGCTCTTCACATGAAGTGGCCAAAATACTGGAGTTTCAGCTTTAGCATCATTCCTTTCAAAGAAATCCCAGGATTGGTCTCCTTCAGAATGGACTGGTTGGATCTCCTTTCAGTTCAAGGGACTCTCAAGAGTCTTCTCCAACACCACAGTTCAAAAGCATCAATTCTTCGGCACTCAGTCTTCTTCTTAGTGGTTTATGATTTTTCAATGTATACTTACAATTAATCTTTTTTTTTCCAAATCTTTTCTTGTTGTTGCTTAGTCACTAAGTAATGTCTGACTCATTGAGAACTCATAGACTGCACTTGCCAGGCTCCTCTGTCCATGGGATTTACCATGCAAGAATACGGCAGTAATTTTGCCAAATTATACACCACTATAGACTATTGGTTTTTCAGTTGCTAAGTCGTGTCTGACTCTTTGTGACCCCATGAACTGCAGCACACTGGGCTTCTCTGTCCTCACTGTTTCCCAGAGTTTGCTCATACTCATGTCCATTGAGTTGGTGATGCCATCCAACCATTTCATCCTGTCACCCCTTTCTCCTTCTGCCCTCAGTCTTTCTCTCAGCATCAGGGTCTGTTCCAATGAGTCAGCTCTTTGCATCAGGTGGCCAGAGTCTTGGAGCTTCAGCTTCAGCATCAGTCCTTCCAATGAATAGTCAGGGTTGATTTCATTGAGGATTGACTGGCTTGATATTCTTGCGGTCCAAGACACTTTCAAGAGTCTTCTTCAGCACAACAGTTCAAACACCATTTGCAAAGAATTCTTGCTCTGATAATTTCAACATTCCTGCCATACCTTTCTGGGGTTCAGATGTTTGCTTAGTCTCTTCAAGACTCTACCACTTCATAGTATCTTATAACAACAACAGCAGCAGTTTCCAAGTTTTCCTTTCTGTCCTATAGATTGCTATAATTAATTTGACTTGTAGATAAGCATATGCAAGCATATATGTAGAGTTGATCTTTGAAGAAGAGAGAGTTTAGAAATCCCACCCCCTTTGTTGAAAAGGCCTATATAACTTTATGGTAGTCCCTTCATATCAGCAGCTGCACCTCCTTGGATTCAACCAACTATGTGTTATGTAGTTATGTATTACGTATTTTGTGAAGAAAAAAAAAATCTGTGTGTAAGTGGGCCTGCACAGTTCAAGCACAGGTTGTTCAGGATCTGTGCTTTGGTGTGTCATTAATTTGTGGAAATTATCATTCACTATGGCTTCAAATACTGCTTCTGTTCTTTTCCGTCTTTCTTTTCTCTCTGGCATTCCTTTTATACATGTCATAACTTTGCAGTCACTGCACAGTTCTTGGCTATTCTGCTGTATTTTATTCAGTCAGTCACTTCTGCTGCTTAGTTTTGAAAGTGTCCATTGGTATCTCCTCAGGCTCAGAGGATCTTCCCTGAGTAATATACAGTTTGCTGATGAGCCCATTAAAAGGATTCTCCATTTCTATCACAGCATTTTTGTTTCCTAGCGTCTTTTTTATTCTTTCTTAAACTTTACATCTCTTTGCTTACATTGTCCATCTGTTCTCACATGTTGTCTACTTCTTCCATTCAAAATTCTTTAGCATATTAATCAGAGTACTGAAAAAAAATTCTTGCTCTGAAAATTTCATTGTTCTTGCCATACCTTTCTGTGGTTCTGATGTTTGTTTGGTTTCTTCAAACTGTGTTTTTCACATTTAATGTGTGTTGCAACTTTTTATTGAAAGATGGACATGTTGTATTTGGTAAAAAGAATAGTCATAAATAGATCTTTAGTCATATAGGCAAAGGGCTTCCCTAGTGACTCAGTGGTAGAAAACCCATCTGCCAATGTAGAAGACACAAGTTTGATCCCTAAGTCTGGAAGATCACCTGGAAAAGAAAATGGCAATCCACTCCAGTATTCTTGCATGGTAAATCCCATGGACAGAGGAGCCTGGCAGGTGCAGTCTATGAGGTCTCAAAGAGTTAGACATTACTTAGTGACTAAGCAACAACAAGAAAAGATTTGGAAAACAAAAACAAAAACAAAACAAAACCAGAAAGCATGTTTTTGAAGCAGCTGCTTCATCAGTAGTGTGATCTATACTGCTTGTTTCATATAGTTTCAAACATACAAAAAATATATCAATTCATGACACTGATGCTTCTGGAACTATTTCTCATAGAATAATGATCCTATTTCTTCTAAACATCTCCTCATAAATGACTATATAAGTATCCCTTGAGTCTTGAATTGCATGGCCTATTTAAAATAGAGTTTAATTTTGAAGAGATAAGATAGAACTTAAATCATGTATTTATGTGTCTCATTTTTTATTATTGTGTTTCTTATTATAAATAAAATTTACCCCCAATGTTGAGATGTCAGAGGTATGTGAGGAATAAATACATTTAAAAAAAGCATGGCCCTTAAGAAATGTGATCTAAAATCTTGGGCATCTTACTTCACTGTTGGAAAATAAACATCCATCCATGGCAGCATCCCAGAGCACAGCACATGGAATGCTGCCTGCATCTGCTAGGATCTGATCAAACCTCTCCTCTTCCTTTCCATCTCTCCTTCTAAGTTGGGGATTCCCTAGGTATGGAGTAATTACAACAGTCAGATCCACAGATGCTTACATTGGTATTTAAACAAGACACACATGATTTTCTTCTAGACTGTAGGTTTCTTTTTTTAATTAATTAATTTATTTAATTGGAGGCTAATTATTTACAGTATTGTAGTGGTTTTTTACATACATTGACATGAAGCAGCCATGGGTGTACATGTGTTTCCCATCCTGAACTCCCTAGACTGTAGGTTTCTACTTAAGATTTTCATCATTGCAACCGGAAAAGGGTTCATGTGCCATTGGTAGGAATGTGGTCCAGGGTGACACAGCTAGAGGCTTGCTGCTGCTGCCACTTCTGGTCTTTGAAGACAAAGCCACTATCTCTGCTGATGAAACTGAACTGTTGAAGACAAGTCTTCCCCTCCTCCCCCTTCCCTGGCAACTTAACATCAGTGGCACCCAGTCCCTAAGCTGTGTCAGAATCTTTGAGACCCTGAAGACTGTAGCCTGCCAGGCTCCTCTGTCCATGGAATTCTCCATGCAAAAATACTGCAGTAGGTTGTCATTTCCTACTCAGGGAATCTTCCTGACCCAGAGATCAAACCCACATCTTCTGCGTCTCCTGCATTGCAGGTGGATTCTCTACCACTGAGCCACCTGGGAAGCCCAGAAGCTTAGTCACAGATGAATCATCTCTTGTTGCCCTGTGCCTTCTGTATACAGCACTTTGGTTTATACAGCTAGTTGTTCTGAAGGACACAAATCTACCACCAAGATAAGGTGGCCAGGGGACCTCTGATTGCTGTTTCAATCACGGATTTGCAACTCCAATATCTCCCTGTCTGGTACAGGTCATAGAACTAAGATCAGATTACTGCTTCTGCTTTTTTACATGCTTATAAAGATTTATTCCAAACAGAATATTATAGTTCGTAGGTAACTTCTTTGATCTGAGTCAATTCACATTTTAAATATCCTTTAAATTTAAGGGAAAAGGAAAGTTTTTTTGTTTGTTTGTTTGTTTGTTTTTCTCATGAGACTCTTGGCTCTTAATAAGAAGTGCAGCACTTTTGGTTAGCCTGCCAGCTCTACACTAATTTGTTTCACAAAAGTATTTAATTTAGGTTTCACTAAGTACTGTCATATGTGTATATAGGTAAACACCATGGCTATTCAACAACAGGTATGCATGGCAGAGACAGTAGGGACCAAGTGATGCTTGGGGGAAAGGAAAACAGCAGTGAACAGATAAAAAAGCTTTGGCCCTGAGGGACTTTGCATAATTTTGAAAGCAAACAAACACTATTGTTTAATTTACAGTCAAGTATTTTAGAGCATCCCTTTGGTGTGGAGAAGAGGACATGGGGATAAAGCAGAAGTAGGGAAACTCTTTGGAAGGCTATTGATGTAGTATAGACAAAAGATAGTGGTGGTCTATACTAAGATGCTAGAGGAAGTGAAAAGTACTCAGATTCAACACCTGCTTTGAAGCTAGAACAGAAAAAAATATGTTCATAGTATGTGCTTGTAGGAAATGAGTAATCTTGGGGCTCTAATGCCTACCATCTTCTATACATTTTAAAACTTAAAACACAGTGATATCGATTCCTCCAGCAACTTGTTTCTTTAAAAAATGTGACTTTTAAGAGGTGGTGATGCTCATCAGATGTCTGAGCATCTCCTTTTGTTGAATTGAAAGTGATGGGAAGTTTATATTGTTTCCTGAAATTTAGGATAGGCACTGGACAGGTATAATGAGCTGAAGACTTTTCGTAAACTCTGTATGACAGGTTGCCCATGGCCTCTTTTTTTGTTGTTGTTCAGTTGCTCAGTTGTGTCTGATTTTGTGAAACCATGGACTGCAGCATCCCAGGCTTCCCTGTCCTTCACCATCTCCCAGAGCTTGCTCAAACTCATGTCTACTGAGTCGGTGATGCCACCCAACCATCTCATCTTCTGTCATCCCCTTCTCTTCCTGCCTTCAATCTTCCCCAGCATCAGGGTCTTTTCCAATGAGCCAGTTCTTTGCATCAGGTGGAAAACGTATTGGAGCTTCAGCTTCATCATCAGTCCTTCCAATGAATATTCAGGACTGATTTCCTTTATGATTTATTTATTTGTTGTTCTTGCAGTCCAAGGGACTCTCAAGCGTCTATCCTAACACTACAGTTCAAAAGTATCATTTTTTTTTTTTTTTTGGTACTCAGCCTTTTTATGGTACAACTCTTACATGATTACTGGGGAAAAAACCATTACTTTGACTATATGGAATTTTGTTGGCAAAGTAATGTCTCTGCTTTTTAATATGCTGTTTAGGTTTCTCATAGCTCTTCTTCAATGTAGCAAGTGCTTTTTAATTTTATGGTTTCAGTCACCATTTGCAATGATTTGGAGCCCAAGGAAATAAAGTCTGTCACTGTTTCCATTGTTTCCCCATCTATTTGCCATGAAGTGACAGGATCAGATGGCATGATCTTCATTTTTTGAAGGTTGACTATTAACCCAGCTTTTCCACTCTCCTCTTTTACTTTCATCAAGAGGTTCTTGTTCCTCTTCACTTTATGCCATAAGGGTGGTATCTTCTGTGTATCTGAGGTAATTGCTATTTCTCCCAGGAATATTGATTTCAGCTTGTGATTCATCCATCCTGGCATTTTGCATGATGTAATGTGTATATAAGTTAAGCAAGCAGGGTGACAGTATATAGCCTTGATATACTCCTTTCTCAATTTTGAACCAGTCCATTGTTCCATGTCCAGTTTTAACTGTTTCTTCTTTATCTGCATACAGATTTCTCAGGAGGCTGGTAAGGTGATCTGGTATTCCCATCTCTTGAAAAAAATTTCAGTTTGTTATGATCCACACAGTGAAAAGTTTAGCGTAGATGTATAAGTTTTTCTGGAATTTTCTTGCTTTTTCTATGCTCCAATGGATGATGGCATTTGATCTCTGGTTCCTCTGCCTTTTCTAAATCCAGCTTGAACATCTGCAAGTCCACAGTTCATGTACTGTTGAAGCCTGGCTTGGAGAATTTTGAGCATTACTTTGTTAGTGTAAGAACTGAGTACAATTGTGTGGTAGTTTAAGCATTCTTTGGCATTGCCTTTCTTTGGGAATGGAATGAACACTGACCTTTTCCAGTCCCCCGGCCACTGTTGAATTATCCAAATTTGCTGGAGTATGGAGTGCAGCCATTTCACAGCATCATCTTTTAGGATTTGAAATAGCTCATCTGGAATTCCATCATTTCCACTAACTTTTCATAGTGATTCTTCCTAAAGCCCACTTGACTTCACACTGCAGTATGTCTGGCTCTAGGTGAGTGATCACACCATCATGGTTATCTGGATCATAAGATCTTTTTTGTATAGTTCTTCTGTGGATTGTTGCCACTTCTTAGTATCTTCTGCTTCTGTTAGGTCCATAACTTTTCTGTCCTCATTGTGCCCATCTTTGCATGAAGTGTTCCCTTGGTATCTCTAATTTTCTTGAAGAGATCTCTAGTCCTTCCCATTCTGTTATTTACCTCTATTTCTTTGCTTCAATCACTGAGGAAGGCTTTCTCATCTCTCCTTGATATTCCTTGGAACTCTACATTCAGATGGATATATATTTCCTTTTCTCCTTTGCCTTTAGCTTCTCTTCTTTTTTCAGTTCATTGTAAGGCCTCTGAGACAACCATTTTGCCTTTTTGCATTTATTTTTCTTGAGGATGGTTTCGATCACAGCCTCCTGTACAATGTTATGAACCTCCATCCTTAGTTCTTAAGGCACTGTCTATGAGATCTAATCCCTTGAATCTATTTGTCACTTCCACTGTATAATCATGTGGGATTTGATTTAGGTCATAACCTGAATGGCCTAGTGATTTTCCCTACTTTCTTTAAGTCCAAATTTTATAATAAGGAGTTCTGAGCCACAATCAACTCCCAGTTTTGATTTTGCTGACTGTAGAGAGCTTCTCCATCTTTGGCTGCAAAGAATATTTTCAATCTGATTTCAGTGTTGACCAATTGTAAATGTATCTTGAGGGAAAGGTAAAGTCTGATACTGCAATGAACAATATTGCATAAGAACCTGGAATGTTAGGTCCCTGAATCAAGGCAAATTGGAAGTGGTCAAACAGGAGATGATAAATGTGAACATCAACACTTTAAGAATTACTGAGCTAAAATGGACCAGAATGGGAGAATTTAATTCAGATGACCATTATATCTATTACTGTGGATAAGAATCCCTTAGACAAAATGGAGTAGCCCTCATAGTCAACAAAAGAATCCAAAATGCAGTGCTTTGGTGCAGTTTCAAAATCACAGAATGACCTCTGTTCATTTCCAGGGCAAACAATTCAATAATGCAGTAGTCCATGTCTCTGCTCAAACCACTCATGCCAAAGAAGCTGAAGTTCAACAGTTCTATGAAGACCTACAAGATCTTCTAGAACTAACACCAAAAAAAAAAAAAAAAAGATGTCTTTTACATCATAGGGGACAGGAACGCAATAGTAGGAAGTCAAGAGTTCTAATGAGATGGATGAAACTGGAGCCTATTATACAGAGTGAAGTAAGCCAGAAAGAAAAACACCAATACAGCATACTGACACATATATACGGAATTTAGAATGATAGTAAGGACGACCCTGTATGTGTGACAACAAAAGGACACAGACATAGACAATGGACTTTTGGCCTCAGAGGGAGTAGGAGAGGGCGGGATGATCTGGGAGAATGGCACTGAAGCATATATACTGTTATGTAAGAAACGAATCACCAGTCTCTATTTGATACAGGATGCAGGATGCTTGGGGCTGGTGTACGGGGATGATCCAGAGAGACGTTGGGGGGTGGGAGGTGGGAGGGAGATTCGGGATTGGGAGCTTGTGTGTACCTGTGGTGGATGCATGTCGATGTATGGCAAACCCAATAGAGTATTGTAAAGTTAAATTTAAAAATAAATTAATTAATTAATTAAAAAAAAAAAAGAGATACCTGGAGTAACAGGCAAATTTGGCCTTGGAGTACAGAATGAAGCAGGGCAAAAGCTAGCAGAATTTTGCCAAGTGAAAGCAGCAAACACTCTCTTCCAACAATACAAGAGACGACTCTATGCACGAACATCACCAGATGGTGATACTGAGTTGGTTGATTCCATTAGCTGACAAATAGTCAATACCATCAAATTGATTATATGACCATTTTGGCAAGCCCTATAGAGACAAGAAAGTTTAACAGATGTTAATAAGATGCATGAAGCTCAAGTTTTCACAGAAAGACAAGGGATCTTGAAGAGAGACCAATTGCAGGACTTGGGTGTCTCCACTCTGACATTGCCTCCCTTGCCTCCTTGAAAAAGCCCTGCCTGATGCCATGACATGTTCTTTTAAACATAGTGTAACCTGGACATGTGTAGGGTGGGTGGAAATTCTATTCTTCCTCAACAGAATATGAATATAGGCTCTCTGACTCCTAAATTTCTGTGGCTCCCAGTCTTGAATGGGTTCTAATATTCATTAAACTGTTCTTAACAAATGTTAAAGTACTTTTTGCATTTACATATCAATCATAGCACTTTTTCCTCTATTAAATGTGCTCATTCATGTCCAATTTTTGTGACCATGGGAACGTAGCCTGCTAGGTTTCTCTGTCTATGGGATTTCCAGGAAAGAATACTGGAGTGGGTTGCCATTTCTTCCTCCAGTGGATATTCTGGACCTAGGGGTTGAACACAAGTCTTTGTTGTCAAATGCATTGCAGGCAGTTTCTTAATTACAGCACCACTGGGGAAGCCTTCTATTAAATGGTAAAATGATCTGATATTTTTTTTGTTCTTATCATTTCTTCTACCTATTTCTACTTATAAGATTGCTTCTCAGTTTTATTTGCCATCATTCTTAATTTCAAGACACTTTGCATTTTTTTCTGTTCTCTCACCTCATTTTAAAGTATCTATCCTTTAAAAATGTCTCTTCTTAGATTTCAGTAAATAGCTCCACTTGAAACTGAAGCCAAATCAATTAGACTAATTTTCTGATCTGGGTATGATGCACATTTTAAGTAGTTTGTTGTAGGTGGTCTGAGAAGGCAATGGCACCCCACTCCAGTACTCTTGCCTAGAAAATCCCATGGATGGAGGAGCCTGGTGGGGCTCCAGTCCATGGGGTCGCTAAGAGTCAGACAGGACTGAGCGACTTCACTTTCACTTTTCACTTTCATGCATTGGAGAAGGAAATGGCAACCCACTCCAGTGTTCTTGCCTGGAGAATCCCAGGGATGGGGGAGCCTGGTGGGCTGCCGTCCATGGGATCACACAGAGTCGGACACGAATGAAGCGACTTAGCAGCAGCAGCTGTAGGTGGTGCAGTGATAAAGAATTTACCTGTAGTGCAGGGAACATGGATTCAGTTCCTGGATCAAGAAGATCCCCTCTAGGAGGAAATGGAAACTCACTCCAGTATTCTTGTCTGGAGAATTCCATAGACAGAGGAGCCTGGCAGGCTACAGTCCAGGGGGTTGCAAAGAGTCAGACAACTCAGCGACTGAACACACAACAACAGCACACATAAAAATAACAAATTGACTTGGGACAAATTGTTGATCCCATAAAAACTGCTGCTGGGAATTAAACTCCCAAGAGGTCTCCTTGCAGGATTTTACTGTTTGGGATGAGAGGTAATGCACAGTTATGAGGTGATTTCATCAGATGCTGTGTTGCATAGCATCCAGAGGAACCGTTTTTGGTATAGAGATGTAGCTCATATCCAAATTAACAACATTCTAATGATATAAAATTTCAAGAAATGAAAGCAAGAATTAAAAAAAACATGTTCATTCATTTAACAGATCTATGACTGTGTGATTGTCACATCATATATAAATTTCTAGTCAATAAATAATTTAAAGTTACCTTGTATTACCATCAATGTCTTTTCTGCTTCCCATTGCCAGCATCATAAAATCTTGATATAAGATTTCATAAGATATCTTGATATGATATCTTGATATGATATCTGATATGACAAGATAAATCATAAGTCCTGATAAANTCAATAAATAATTTAAAGTTACCTTGTATTACCATCAATGTCTTTTCTGCTTCCCATTGCCAGCATCATAAAATCTTGATATAAGATTTCATAAGATATCTTGATATGATATCTTGATATGATATCTGATATGACAAGATAAATCATAAGTCCTGATAAAGTCACACAGAAGCAGTTTCCTAAATGATTCCCCTGGCAACACTTGATATTTTTCAACATTTGTTATGTCTTTCAAATTGAGGTTACACATAGCACATGAATGATTTATTCCTATTACCACTTTGAATATTGAATAAAAAGCATCAAAGTCAATAGATAGGGTTCAAATTTCCATTTGAATATTCTTTTGAGCTTAAATTTCCTTCTATCNGGGGGGGGGAGGCACAGGACTATAGGGAAAGACTCTTTTACAAATGGAGGTTCCAGTTGGACTCCATCATCCCAAATCCTGGTTAGACTGAGAGTTCTTGAGAAAATCTCCCAAAGCGATATGCCTCAAAATTTAAGTGTACCAGGGTTTACTCTGGTTCTTAGATAGTCTGCCTGTACCTGAGGGTTTGTCTGTTACTCTGCAACATTCCACATGGTGCAGGCCAAGTAATAGGATTTGGAATTATGAAGACTAAGGCTTGAGTTTCGTGTCCACCACTTTTTATTATTCATTTAATATTTCTGAGCCTCAATTTCTTATTTGAACTTTGAAGAAAATAAGCAGATTGTTAGTAGATTTCAGGGGAATAATGGCTTTCCAAACTGTAAAGCTCGTTGTAGAGATTGGAAGTGCTGGTGGCTGACAGTTCCTGCTGCATCCTTGGCTAGACATGGCTCTCAACCTGACAGTCACCTTACCCAGGGACGTGCCCCCTCCTNTTCAGGGGAATAATGGCTTTCCAAACTGTAAAGCTCGTTGTAGAGATTGGAAGTGCTGGTGGCTGACAGTTCCTGCTGCATCCTTGGCTAGACATGGCTCTCAACCTGACAGTCACCTTACCCAGGGACGTGCCCCCTCCTGAGACAGCCTGTGTCCAGTGACTGGAGAGTGGGGCTCATGGGGGTAAAAAGTTCTAGCCTCCTCAGCTTAATTCAGGGCAATTCTGAAGAGCTCCCCAGCTCTAGAGCTCCCTATAGGATCAGATGATGACGATTCAAGTTCTTCCACTGCCCAATCCTGCATCCCTCACCCTTCACAGATGTTGATCCTGGAGGCTGCTCCACCCAAAAACCTCCTGCACACAAATCTCTCTCTGTCTGTTTCCTAGGAAACCCAAATATCAACACTGGTTTAGCAAAAAAGGATCACAGAATCTCCAGGAAGGCCAGCAAGCCAAGCGTGGAGAATGTGCTAAAAGAGAAAATTTCGGATAACTGCATAGACAGCTCCAGTGGAAATGCTTCTGCTTCCCCCTGTATATTCTGCGTCACTGACACTACTAAGCACTGTCACTCCTGGCTCTAGAGTGAATGTGGCTGCAACTACCTTCTCCAGAATGGATGGGGGTCAGAATCTGCAACTTTATGCCTCTAGCTTCCTGCTCAAAGTCTGGAGTGGAAACCAGGTCACCTGCCTGCGCTATGGGAAATCCATAGAGGAAGGAAGAACTCACAAAGTGGGGACTTCTTCCAATGCAGGGAGGAGATT
Organism: Neotragus pygmaeus; assembly: GCA_006410875.1. NCBI lineage: Eukaryota > Metazoa > Chordata > Mammalia > Artiodactyla > Bovidae > Neotragus > Neotragus pygmaeus. The sequence continues at coordinate 1,113,953 of SJYV01029546.1, forward strand.
CAAAGATGCTGGACTCACCAAAATAGAATGGCAAGGGCCCCATGGAAGCATCATTGTGATGTTATTATGGGGTGTATGGGAGTGAAAGTGAAGTCGCTCAGTCGTGTCCGACTGCAACTCCGTGGACTGTAGCCCACCAGGCTCCTCTGTCCATGGGATTCTCCAGGCAAGAATACTGGAGTGGGTTGCCATTTTCTTCTCCAAGGGATCTTCCCAACCCAAGGATCGAACCCAGGTCGCCTGCATTGCAGGCAGACACTTTAACCTCTGAGCCACCAGGGAAGAATGGGTCCTTGTAAATAGGATAATTGCATTTTCTCAGAAACCTTATGAGGTCACATTTTACCACATAATTTATCAGAACAGCTGAGTAGCTATTTGGGGTTAGAGATACACACTAATGTTGGAAGTGCCTTAGGGTACACACATGAACCTGAAAGTACAGACCTAAAAAGGGAGCACAATAAATAATTTTTAAAAATTCTAAATACTTGCTTTCCGTAGGGTTCAGATCAGACCCATTCTTTTCTGTATAACCACTGTTATTGTTTGATCTCGCTCAGTTCAGTTCAGTTCAGTCACTCAGTCGTGTCCGACTCTTTGCAACCCCATGAATCGCAGCACGCCAGGCCTCCCTGTCCATCACCATCTCCCGGAGTTCACTCAGACTCACGTCCATCGAGTCCGTGATGCCATCCAGCCATCTCGTCCTTGGTCATCCCCTTCTCCTCCTGCCCCCAAATCCCTCCCAGCATCAGAGTCTTTTCCAATGAGCCAACTCTTCACATGAGGTGGCCAAAGTACTGGAGTTTCAGGTGTAGCATCATTCCTTCCAAAGAAATCCCAGGGCTGATCTCCTTCAGAATGGACTGGTTGGATCTCCTTGCANATTAATGAAGCATAGAGCCAATATTCATTTATATTGCTGATGAAAAATTACTTTTATGTTATTTAAGCAAAAACCTTCTATTGAGTAATATTTTCTACCGGCATGGTTGTGAACTAGCATTATCAGTAGCTGCAACGTTTGTTTAGTAGATCACCAAGGTTGCCTACTAGAAAAATATGAATCAACCTAAATGAATAAATTATCTTCCTTAGGTCATATAAATATCCACAATTATTAAATAGCACAATTATCTACACAAACAATATAATAGAAGTTCATATGATTCTAATATTTATTCATTAAGAAGAGTTTGTGGTTTAATTTTTCAACATTATACATATAGGAGATCATATAGGAATATATGATTCAGTCTTATTTTATTGAAAAATACATGGGATACATAAAATGCAATTTTTAAATATTTAAAATTGGACTAATTTAAAACTAACTTTTTATTTCCAAGGCATAATTATATATTACATGGTTAAATAATAAATATATATCAAAATAAAAATAAGAAAATATAAATAAAACAATTTTTAGTTTCTGTTGTTCACACATTCAGAAAGAGAATAAAATCATGAAGAAAGCATAAAGCAAGATAATTCTTCCTCCTAAAGGAGCCAAGATTGAATCTGTGGTCATAGCATCCAGTATTGAGCTTTATTAACTTTAAAAACTTAAATTTTAAAGTTCTGCAGGACATTAAATAATATGTTATATGACTATTATATTTGTCAGAATGAAAATAGAAGCAGACTTATACCTAAAGTAACCAAGACTATTGCATATATATGTATATATATGATGTATTAATATTTTCACTATCTACAAAAAAACACAAAACATTGAATATATTTTCTTTCTTTTATTTAGCTATTATTAATCTTACCTGGATTTAAATATCCCTAAAGTCTTCACATAATGACATGTTTTATTTCTGGTTTTTCCTGACTAATTAATCTTTAAAGTTTACAGAGAGGGAAAAAGAGAAAGGAATAAAAAAGAAATTAAAATGAGAAGTCAGCTTCAAACAAATATGACATTTTTACTCTAAAAGACCAACTATTTTCTCTCTGAAAGTTGAGGGGATAGTAATCTTTAGAGTCAGGAAATTCACATGGACACACACCCACAAATGGGGCGTCTTACCGTTGTTTTAACAACTCAGTTTCTTGTCATTGGCAAGTTGTGAGACTAAACAATGAAGGATTCCACATGACACAACAATGATGCTGTGTGCCACAGCTAAGATCTGATACAGCCAGATGAATAGTAAATAAATAGATTTAACAAAATATTGATACAAATTATTTTTTAAAAGAAGAGTATAAATTAACAATAGGGACAGAGTTTCCAAGATATGAGTATCGTATTTGTTTATAATAATGAGAGGCCATGAAACACTCGTACCTTTTGATGAACTATTGAAAGTGAAAGTACTCCTTGAGGCCCTGTGGACTTATACAGTCCATGGAATTCTCCAGGCCAGAATACTAGGGTGGATAGCCTTTTTCTTCTCCAGAGGATCTTCCCAACCCAGGGTTTGACCGCAGGTCTCCCACAATGCAGGAGGATTCTTTACCAGCTGAGCTATCAGGGAAGCCCTAATGAACTATTGTATGATTCTAAAAAATGACAAATGAATGCCAGACTACAGAGCACCCCTGCCCTCACTTTTATCTACACCAGCAGATGAAGAACACCCTGGGCTTGGTGGAATTCAGGGGTAAATAACCTCCCTTTCTTGGGGAAATGAAATTGAATAGAAATATGAACAATGGGGCTAGTGGAAAACAACCCTGCCTCTCTTTAGCTTGTTAAGCATCACTATGCAAAAATGTCTGAATAGTGTGCTATGCATAATAAATACTTTATTAGAATCCACCCCAAAGCATACAGTGGCGAGATGCAAAATGTATCTTCATCTCTGCCCCCCACTCAAAAAATGAAGTGTACTTACCAATTGAGGATGACCACAGAACCTCAGAAATTTTATTTTGTAGAACTTCGTTATATAGTTTCTCTTTCTCTGTGGAGACCATTTAATTCTATCACTCTAAAAGCCTCAGTAAATAGGCTGTCTTTATTAGTGTTTTTCCCTCACCTGAGTTTTGCAGTTTGTTGATTCCAAGGGTGTATTTTCTGTAGTTATTTGTGAAATAACTTTTTGGTTGCTACACAGCAGTCTCAGTGGTTATAAATCAATTCCTTAAAGCAATTAATTAAAAAATTCAAGGCAGCTAATCCAGCCTAAGGCCTCCAAACTCATGGATCACCAGCTGGGTTTATGAAATCCATCTGGCATGTACCAATTTTTCTTTTATCCTGTTTAAAATTTGCAGCATAGATTGCTCAATAAAGGTCTTTCCTTGAAAGATTTGGGACAAAGCATCTTGTCCCAAAAATCATTCATATGTAGGCTAGTAAATATATATATATATATAAAGTTAAAATAATGAACTCACTTGGGGGATAATATTGCATGTTAGAACACTTGGAAAAAAAATGTCATTTTATGAATGTCCCCTTAACGTTTCCCTACCCCTCCTTATTCATTTTTCTAAGAAAAGTCTATATTTTAATTCAGATATTCTCAAACCTATAGGACCCAATGGCATATTTTAGAAACAAAAATTTTATAACATAGTTTCCTATAGTAAAGTGAAATTCATATATTTATAGCTTACTTATATAAGGAACATAAACTAAGACGATACCATCAATGTAAGGAATATATTAAAATAATAATAAATGGTAGTGCTCAGTGTAAACCTGTGAGACATAATTACTTTAAAAGTCAGATTGAAGTGGTGAGATTCTTACAATTTAACGTGGAATCTTTGTGAATGGTGCAAATACGGAAAGAAAGCGTAATGAAAAGATTCCACTTTTGATGTTAGAAAGATCAGACTCTTCAGGTTACCAGCCCTCCCCTTGCTCTGCATCTGAGTAATTGTATCAGAAACTGCCCACCCCCAGTCCCTGGGCAGCCCCACACCTGGTGTCTGAGGTCACAGGCGGAAGCCCATGCCGCAGCAGAGTGCCCCATCCACTCCGCCCAGCGGTCACCTCACAGACTCCAAGCCTCTCCCTGTTTCCGTTTGTCTCCACACACAACCTGAGCCTCTCTCTTTGAAGGAATCCGTTTCCTGTTTACCACGTGAGCCATAAACTGGTTTCCCACCCAGCACTGCCTGTGTGTCACTAGACCAGATGTGCATGAATCTGGCGGCGGGGGGAAGGCGTTCGCTGCCACCACGGGACGTGCTAAAATGCATAGTCGTGTGGTGGTGATGGTTTAGTCACTGAGTTGTGTCAGACTCTTTGCAACCTCGTGGACTGTAGCCCGCCGGGCTCCTCTGCCCATGGGATTTCCCAGGCAAGGATACTGGAGTGGGTTGACACTTTCTTCTCTAGTAGATGTGTACTGTCGATTATTTAAATACAAAAAGCTGCTACTCGACCATTGTGGTTATAGATTTTTGCAAAATGTTACATAAGGTTTAATAGAGCTTGAAGAAAAAGTATGGGCTTGTCCTGATTTACCTACCCCTTCTCTATCAAAAATATTGGAAATACCTCAGATGCGGTGTTTACGGTCCGTGGGTCCGTGAATCACTGTGGCAGGCGCTTTGTGTTCACTCAGCACCTTCTGGGGTCCCCCTCCCTGTATAACAGGGAGAGAAGCCGGAGCCCAGAGAATGAAGAAACTCATCTAGGGTCACACAGCCAGCGAAATCAAGCCACAGGTCCAGAATCCAGTTCCTGGTAATCCAGGACATGCCCCCAACAAGCACATTGCATTGTTTCTTAGACACTTCTCATTAATGTGCAGGGCAGTTAGAGTAAGTCTCAGGTAATTAATGATACAAAAGTTACCCTCCACACATTTATAGAACAGTCAACAGCTGTACAGCATATAGAAGAGGGTTGAGGATTCACGGGGCAGGACCAGGGCCAGCTCATCCTCACTGGCCCTCACTGGCCTAACCCCATCCAGCCTCACACCTACTGAAGTTGTGAAACCAAAGTGCCACCAGGAATGAAAATAGAAGTGTGGGATAAAAACACTTCAAAGTGCCCATTTTTATCTATAAGCATCAATAACCTATTTGCAGGACAATAGGACAAATAGGACCATCTATTTTTCCTATTTGTAGTACAGGCGATGAATAGAAGGATGTAAGTGTGACCTTGAACAAGTCACGTGAGGTCCCAGTATGTAAGTCAGCATTGCAGATCCAGAGTAGCTTTTTTATGTAAGTGTTTGCATTCTGGGCCTTCAAGGCTTAGAAGACTGATGGTATTTTGAGAACCAAACATTGTGTGTGTGTGTGTGTGTGTGTGTGTGTGTGTGTGTGTTTACACTTAATATCTCTAGCATTTTGTTGTTAAATATTGGTCTAGTTTATAGACCTATTTTTATCTTAGCTACTTTTGATCTCACATTTCTACTCTTTCAAGTCAGTAAGCTCTAGACAAAAGCCTTAGGGACTGATAAAGCAACTTACTATTCTTTCTTATCATTTATTTAAGCTTATGATCAAAGCATCTATATTTGCAATTTCCAAAGCAATTAATCTCAAATAACTTCACAGTTTTCTTTTTTTTATTTTAGAATTCCCCAAAGATTATTATTCTCCAAAATCATAAAAAATTAGACTGTGACAGAGTCAAGTTCACCAAAATATAAAGTGCATATTTATTTCTGTATTTTTGCCATGAAGGACAAAGTAGCTTGACAGCTCATAAAATGCTTAAATCATAACAGAAGGATATGTTAGTTTTTAAAAACATTTTATTTAGATTTTCAATGTTAAGATTTTCTCATCCTTTCATTTATTGTTTGTTCTCTAGAGTTTTGTATCTCTTTCAACAAAGTTGTCATTTGTATTTTTCTATTAAATTTTGACTTGGAAAATCTGAGTTGCTCTTATATTTTACAAAACCTTTTTCACAGTCTTACACTAACTCCTCTTCATTAGTATATTTGGTCTTTGAGAGATGTAGAATTTTTCTTTGGCTTCTGAATTAATCTGGAAACAAGTCTTTGCATTCTAATACAATCAATGGATCACTGAAGAGAAATAGAGGAACCAGAGAATGCAGCAAGAATTATTTATGAGCTTTAATTCAAAAGCACATAGATACACTTCTCCACGTACATTTCTTCAAAGTGAGAAGAAATAAATATGGCATTTATCAGTAATGCTTTCATGTCAGTGGGGTAGAAATCACTGAATAAAATCCCTTTGCCAATGTCAGTTCTCAGCTACCAGCAGGAAAACGCTGAGCATCTCACATTCAAGCTCTAGTCATTTTCATGGGTAGTCAGCTTCCTGTCAGAATATACGGTTGAGAAGCAGATGATGTAGACAAACTCTCCACAACGAGAAACGATCCTCAAAGAGGTGCACTGAACCCAATGATGAATAACTTTTAACTCTGCAGTTTTTGAAATAGTGATAAACAGCAAAATACAGGGGTTAAAAAATAGGAACAATTATTTCTCCAATTCAAGTTTCTTTTTCCCTTTAATATAATTCCCATTTTGAATATGTTCTTTCACCGACTGAACAATTTGAAATACAAACTGTTTCATAGCTTAGTAGAAAGACTCTAAACAACCACTTAAGAGCTGGGTTTTCGTTTCAAGATTGTTAGAAGGTCTGCCATTGATTTTACTTATTGTGAGGCATGCACAGCTTGTTATATGAGAAATGGGCCTCCCTGGTGGCTCAGCTGGTAAGGAATCTGCCTTCAGTGCGGGAGACCTGGATTCAATCACTGGGTTGGAAAAATCCCCTAGAGAAGGAAATGGCAGGCCACTTCAGTATTCTTGCTTGGAGAATTCTGTGAACAGAGGAGCCCTCCAGGCTATATAGTCCATGAGATTGCAGATTCAGACACAACTGAGTGACTAACACGTTCACTTTTCATATGAGAAATTATGTTGTACTAGATAGGTTTCTTTTTTAAAAAATGTTTAATTTATTTTTAATTAAATTTATTTATTTTTAATGGGTGGATAATTGCTTTACATTATTGTGCTTGTTTCTGACAAACACCTACATGAATCAGCTGTGGGTATACCTATGTGCCCTCCCTCTTGAACCTCCCTCCCACCTCTCTCCACTGTACCCCTCTAGATTGGTACAGAGCCCTGGTTTCTAGTTTGAGTTCCATGAGTCTTAAATGCCTGTTTGATGGAGTTCTCTGATGAACTATGGTGTCAGTAGGGAGTTACAGAGTAGGAGGTGGTTATTTAGTCATTAAGCTGGGTCTGACTCTATGTTACCCTATGAACTGTAGCCCACCAGTCTCCTCTGTCCATGGAATATCCCAGGCAAGAATCCTAGAGTGGATTGCCATATCTTCCTTCACGGAATCTTCCCAACTAAGGGATCAAGCCTGTGTCTCCTGCATTGCCAGCAGATTCTTGACTGCTGAGCAACCAGGGAAGCCCATGGAGCAGATTGGGTAGCATGACTGTAGTTTTTCAATGTTTTTTTTGGATTTGCTTTTATATGTTTTACATGTTGGACTGCTGTCTGAACTTAATTTAAGGCAGGCATTGGTAATTTACTTATCTTTACACAAAGATTTGTGGATAGATTTTCTCTAACAGTTCAGGAAAATAAGGATAATAATTCTAAATTTCTTTCTGAGATAGAATAGACTTAATAAAAACAGAAAGGTACAGTTCAAGAAAAAAGTGTATTACTGTGCAAGGACATTTTTGTAGGTATATAATAAATCACACTGATGTTTCTCAGCGGATTCAGAAGCCCAGGATGTTGCTGAAACTCAGCCTCTCTTCACCAGTGCCAAATAGAAACATGGAGACAAAGTTTGGGGTGGAGTAGCTCAACATTTAGAAAACTAAGATCATGGCAACCAGTCCCATCACTTCATGGCAAACAGATGGATAAAGAGTGGAAACAGTGGCTGACTTTATTTTGGAAGGCTCTAGAATCACTGCAGATGGTGATTGCAGCCATGAAATTAAAAGATGCTTACTCCTTGGAAGGAAAGTGATGACCAGCCTCAGTTCAATTCAGTTGCTCAGTCGTGTCCGACTCTTTGCCACCCCATGAATTGCAGCACACCAGGCCTCCCTGTACATCAACAACTTCCAGAGTTTACCCAAACTCATGTCCATCAAGTCAGTGATGCCATCCAGCCATCTCATCCTCGGTCGTCCCCTTCTCCTCCTGCCCCCCAATCCCTCACAGCATCAGAGTCTTTTCCAATGAGTCAACTCTTTGCATGAGGTGAACAAAGTACTGGAGTGTCAGCTTTAGCATCATTTCTTCCAAAGAAATCCCAGGGCTTATCTCCTTCAGAATGGACTGGTTGGATCTCCTTGCAGCCCAAGGGACTCGCAAGAGTCTTCTCCAACACCACAGTTCAAAAGCATAAATTCTTCGGCTCTCAGC
>SJYV01029546.1:1131883-1160110 GCA_006410875.1 Neotragus pygmaeus
TTTTTTTTCTAATTAATTAATTTATTTATTTTTTAATTTGACTTTACAATACTCTATTGGGTTTGCCATACATCGACATGAATCCACCACAGGTGTACTAATTAATAGAAGTAGTGGTCATACAAAAATTCATAGCAAACTAACATTAAATTAAAAAATCTTGCAAAAAGTTATATCATTTTAGGAGTTAAAATGATATAGATTACCACTTAAATCACTGGAATAGTTATGAATTAGAAAGTTAAAAATAAAATGAGATAATTGTATAGAATAATCAAAAAGTAAAGGCTATACAAGTATTTCAAACTTCTTTTTGAATTTATGCCTTTATTTTTCATGGAAAGGCACCTTTAAAAAAATAGAGCAGTGTGTACATGTGAATCCCAAACTCCCAATCTAACCCTCTGCCCCATCAAACCTCTCGCTTGATAACCATAAATTCATTCTAAGTTTTTATGTTTCTGTTTTGTAAATAAGTTCATTAGTATCATTTTTTAAAAATTATTCCATGAATAAGTGATATCACATGATACTTGTCTGATTTACTTCACTTTACTATGATAATCTGATAACCTCCAGGTTCATTAATGTTGTTGCAAATAACATTATTTCTTCCTTTATGATGGCTTAGTATATTCTGTTGTGTCAATGCTCCATACCTTCTTTATCCATTCCTCTGTTTTTGGCCTTTATGTCTCTTCCATTTCTTGATTATTATAAATAGTACTGCAATGAACACATTTAAAATAATGTTTTTCTCTGGATATATACCCCAAAGTGGGATTGCTAAATCATATGGTGACTGTCTAAAGTATTCCAAACTTGAAATATTTTATATAAAATTCTTAAATATTAAATGTTCTGAATTTTATACTATAATATTTTATGGTAAAATTAATATGTAGGTGTGTCTGCTTCTGCCTTAGGAATCATTAAGATTAATGTCATTATTGCTATATATTTGTCTAAAGCAAGAAATTTGGAAATAATTTTTTCCTTCAAAATGTGCTGTATTTTTCATGTTCATCACTTTCCTGGTGTGTTGATTTTCACCTTTTGAGGCTTCTACAATCCTGGGTGCTTTACTCCCAGCACAGAGAGGGTCTAGGGCAGCATATCTCAACCACCACTGCATCCCCGGATCTGTTAACCATCTTAGGCTTAAAAGCCTCTGGGTATAAACCTTATCCTGCTGTGCTTACATTTCTCACTCTGTTACTCAGTTATCACTTTCTGAATTGTAGGGACCATCTTTTGTCCATAAGTCTATTCCCTGTGGCTATGACCATTTTGTTTAAACAAACAAACAAACAAAATCTGCCATAATATCCTTAACATATCAGTTGAGGTCAGAATGGGAGCAAAAGATAAACAATTTCCAAATCAACTGAGTAGGAGACTATGTCAATTTCCAGCATGAGATTAACTGGAGTAAAATAAATTGGTTTTCCTATATGGCTTTCATCCTAATATAAAATGACTAACTGGACTGAAGTGGGCTTAGAAGACAGTGGTCTCTCTGAGGATGCTTAATCTGTGAGTGACAATACATTGTTAGCAGCTTGGAGTGAAAACGAGAGAAATATGATGAAAATTTGATGGAAAAGAGGAGGAAGAGGAAATTTTATTTTTACTTTTGTAGTTTGTATGTTTTTAATGATTCTGCATAATTTCTTACTCTCTGGGAAAGTATAGAGACTGACAATGACATATTCTCACTGAGGGTCTGGAGTAAGCATCATGCCTTTTTGTAAAGTCAGTTTGCTGTGAATGTAAAATCATAAGACGTTGAATCTCCCTCTCAACTACTACCTCTCAATTACTTTGGCTTTCATCAGTGATAGCCAAACTTTATTTTGGAACGTTTCTAACTTTTTATGGAGGTATCCTACTAGAGTGCTTCCCTGGGGACTCACCGGTACAGAAGCCTCTTGCAGTGCAGGAGACACAGGAGATGTGAGTTCAATCCTGGAGTCAGGAAGATTGCCGGGAGAAGGAAATGGCAACCCGCTCCAGTATTCTTGCCTGGAAAATCCCATGAACAGAGGCACCTGGCAGGCTGCAGTCCATCAGGTGGCAAAGAACCAGAAACAAGTGAACACCAACACCACAGTACTGGGGAATCAATACATTTTCTCACAGTGGAACATCTGTCCTATGTAGAATTTAAAAAATTTATTAGCTAGGCTTATCAACCATGGCAAACAATATAGTACACACAGAGTCACATAAGTTAATTCTCAAAATGCAAGACACTCAGGATTCAGGAAACATACTTCACATTTCTCTTCTTGAGGCACATTCATCTACACACTTTCCAAATTGATCCTGGCTTTTGCTTGAATACATATTTGGATATTGATTGTGTTCCTCAAACCAAACATTGGAGATTTAAGCTTATGATTCAGAATGGTTGAGCTGATCATAGACTTAAATGTAAGCCCTAAAACTATAAAACTTTTAGGAGAAAAGTTTCCTTATAATATTTAGAAAAAAATTTACAAGAAAATCTTCCTTACAATATTTTTTAAGTCTGAAATCAGAAACTATTAAAGAAAAACAGTGATAAGGGAAATCTAATAAAACTAATGAGTATTGCTTCTCAAAAGACAGTTAAGAAAAATAAAAGCAAACTACAGTCTTAGATAAAATATTGGCAAAAAATATATCTAATAAAAGACTTATACACTTATCCATTGTATATCCAGAATATACAACGTATTCTTCCGACTCATTAAGATGAATGCTGCTGCTGCTGCTAAGTTGTGTCAGTTGTGTACAACTCTGTGCGACCCCATAGACTGCAGCCCACCAGGCTCCCCCGTCCCTGGGATTCTCCAGGCAAGAACACTGGAGTGGGTTGCCATTTCCTTCTCCAATGCATGAAAGTGAAAAGTGAAAGTGAAGTCGCTCAGTTGTATTTGACTCTTCGTGACCCCATGGACTGCAGCCTATCAGGCTCCTCAGTCCATGGGATTTTTCAGGCAAGAGTACTGGAGTGGGTTTCCATTGCCTTCTCCTAAGACAAATGACTCAATATTAAATGGATAAATGATCTGAACAAATACTTCACTAAGCTAGGTAAATGAAAGGCTAATAAACATATGGAGACATGCTCAACATCCTGAGTAATTAAATACAAGTTAAGTTAAATGTCAAATTAAATGCCAATTACAATGACAATTAAATGTCACTATACACCCATTAGAGCGGCTCAAATTAAAAATCATGGCTGCAACAAATAATACATACTCTCCTATATTGCTGGTGGGGATGAAAATAAATGATGTAGTTTAAACACCATCTTTGTAGTGCATTCCACAGGTAAATGTATAGTCACTACATGACTCAACAGTCCCTCTTTTTGATATTGACAAAAAAAATCAATTAAAACATAAATGTGTGCATACTTATAGTCAATTTTTAAATCAGTCTATTCACATTCCTACCAAAATGAAAACAACTTGATGCCCATCATCTCTGTGAAAAATGTGGTAAACATGTATACAATTGACTGCTTTTCATCAAAAAAAGGAAAATACCAATAAATAAAATAACATGGATGAAACACAAAAGCAGTTTGTTTTGTGACAAAAGCAAAACACATGAATGAGTATATAATTTATGATTCTATTTATGAAACTCAAAAAAAGACATAACTGTTAGCAAATTAGTCATTTCCAGGTGAGTGGGGTATACGGATTTACTAATCACATAGGGTTACTGTTGTCCAACTTTATTCGTTTAAAATATCCTCTGAATTGTATACTTAAAAAGAATGCATTTTCTTGTATATGTTGCCAAGTACAAGCTTGTGCTGCTTGTTTCAGGACAATAAACGGAGAGATGAGATGTTGGGGCAAAGGAGAGGGACTGGTTCAGAAAGCCGGGAGAGAGAGAAGATGGTGAACCAGCATCCTAAAGAACCACATTCCCTAAGTTAAGAGTTCAAGCTTCTTTTATATTGAAAGGAAAGAGAATGGCTGTTAGTTTCAAGCTCCTTGGTTTCGGATCCTTTGTTTTTACAGCTGTCCATGTAGGTCTGGTCGCAATATTCCTGTGAACTTCCAACAAAGACAAATGTTATATTCTGTTCTGCAACTTCTTATCTCTGTATGAATGAGAAGTATTCTACTTTTAAAAGTAAAGCCTGGGAGGCAGAGCATTGAGAATAGACTATTACACATATTTCAGACAACAAGCAACATTCTGTTGCCCTTTGAGATGAAGGTGCAGAGTCAGCATTGCTAAGCACAAGCGACAGAGCACAGGGGTGAGAACTAAAGGAATAATTCAGTATAGAGTCACGTCTGTTCTCTGTTACACTTAGATCTCCGAAATCCTGGTTAACTGTTGTTTTTTATTTGTACATTAAAACATTTGTATTGTGCAATTTTCTTGATTTTAACAAAACACAGAATCATGCATACACTATCATCCTTAATGTACATAACAGTCCATCACCCTAAAATGTCTGATTTGTACCCCTTTGAAATCACCCACCTCTTCTTTTCCAACCCTTGGACAACTGCTGAAATGTATTCTGACACTATAGTTTTGATTTCCAAATTTTCATATGAACAGAATGACAAACGATGCAGTGTTTGAGCTTTCTTTCTTTTATTTAACAAAATACATTTACAATTCATCCATGTGGCTGGGTGAATCAATAACATATTTTTTAACTATTTCTGAATATTATCCCATTATAAGTTTATACTACAATCTGCTTATTGATTCTTTGATGAAAGTAAATCTTGATTGTAATTATTCATCTCTGATTTTTAAATTAACCATGGATAAATATAAAATAGATGTTTTTGTCAATTACAAATAAATAAATATTCCATAAAATCAGTAAATTAAACTTCTTTTTAATTGTTTTCTAATTTACATTTTTAGTTTTTTATTGAAATATGGTTGATTTACAGTGCTATATTAGAAACCTGTTTTTTATTCTTAACTGTCTTTTCCATTTGTCTTCCTTTCATTTTATATACCTAGAATTGGCACAGGTAGTGATNTTAATTGTTTTCTAATTTACATTTTTAGTTTTTTATTGAAATATGGTTGATTTACAGTGCTATATTAGAAACCTGTTTTTTATTCTTAACTGTCTTTTCCATTTGTCTTCCTTTCATTTTATATACCTAGAATTGGCACAGGTAGTGATGAGGTCGACACATAGGCAGGGCACTAGAGTATTCCTAGACATTTCAGGGTTTTAATAAAAACTATTATAATATGAATATAGTCAAGTAACTACTTATTTTATATTTCTAGACTAAAAAATGATAAATGATGATTTTAGTTGATGAGAGCATACTGAATTCTGTAACAAATCACTATGGAAAATTTTGCTTCAAAAATAATATAGATATATTCTCAAGTAAATGAAAATATTGATTTATCATTGTTAAAGATTAATATTTTAATAGAAAAATGAAAAAAAAAAAGAATAGTTGCTTAGTAGTGACCAACTCTTTGCAACGCCATGGACTGTAGCCTGCCAGGCTTCTCCATCCATGGAATTTTCCAGGCAAGGATACTGGAGTGGATTATCATTTCCTTCTCCATCTGAGTCTCCAGGAAAGCCCAATATTTTAATGTATCTTTAATTATAACTAGGAAGCACAAATAAGATGGGTTTTGTGATCTTTCTACTCCTCTCTCATGTTTTATTCCCCAAAATATAGGTTTCTATTATCAACAACAAAAGATGCCTTAGGTGAGCGTAATTTATTATGGTTACTTGACTATTAGATACTTCACTAATACCTCTATATATTTTTGTAATAGAAAGGGCTTCAAAATTCAAAATCAATTGTGTTAATATATAGGCATTTTATTTATAGTAAAAAAATCTTGTATTAATATATCATGTGTGTGTATGTATGTAATGTAAGCTATATATACTATTTGCCCGGTGCCATCATTGAAGTACAGATTTTAATCACATTAGTTTATGTAAGACATGGGATGTATATTTCTGACAGAAGAAATATAATATTTTAAAATATGCATGTGTATTTTTATGTACCCATTTCAAAATATGATTTTCAGATAAACACAAAATAAAATATTTGTGAATGCTACTAACTTCATCTTCAATGTGTCTATTTAATAAAATAAGAATTATTTAAAAGATGAAAATCAGTATTCAGAATTTGACTTTTTCCTTAAAGTAACAATATATACGGTAGAAGACACTGAACCAGATGAAATGGCTTTGTCATTTATTAGATCTGTTATTTCATAAAATTTATGAAGATTTTTGCTTTGCAAACATACAAGGAATATATGTGAATTCCACTCATATTATGCTGCCCTGCCCAGCACATGTATACCGTTTGCATTAGCTAACCTTTAGTGAAGTTTTAGTTTCCATGAAGTATACTTCTTTATGGATTATCTTAACAGGTTCTTATACAGTTCCTTTTATTAGGTTACTACTGTCAGTCAGTCAGTCAGTTCAGCCTCTCAGTCGTGTCCTACTCTTTGTGACCCTATGGACTGCAGCATGCCAGGCCTCCCTGTCCATCACCAAATCCCAGATCTTGTTCAAACTCATGAGCATTGATCAGTGATGCCATCCAAACATCTCATCCTCTGTTGTCCCCTTCTCCTCCTGCCTTCAATCTTCCCCAGCATAAAGGCCTTTTCCAATGAGTCAGTTCTTTGTATCAGGTGGAAAAAGTATTGGAGCTTCAGCTTCAACATCAGTCCTCCCAATGAATATTAATAACTGATTTCCTTTAGGATGGACTGGTTGGATCTCTAAGAGACTCTCAAGAATCTTCTCCAACAACACAGTTCAAAAGCATCAATTCAGTGCTCAGCTTTCCTTATGGTCCAAATCTCACATCCATATGTGACTACTGGAAAGGATAAAGTAATGTCTCTGCTTTTTAGTATGCTATCTAGGTTGGCCATAACTTTTCTTCCAAGGAGCAGTTATCTTTTAATTTCATGGCTGTAGTCACCATCTGCAGTGATTTTGGAGTCCATGAAAATAGTCTGTCACTGTTTCTATTGTTTACCCATCTATTTGCCATAAAGTGATGGGACTGGATGCCATGATCTTAGTTTTCTGAATGTTGAGTTTTAAGCCAACTTACAGCTCTCTCTCTCTATGTATTATATANGGCCACCTCATGGGAAGAGTTGACTCATTGGAAAAGACTCTGATGCTGGGAGGAATTGGGGGCAGGAGGAGAAGGGGACAACAGAGGATGAGATGGCTGGATGGCATCACCGACTCAATGGACATGAGTTTGATTGAACTTTGGGAGTTGGTGATGGACAGGGAGGCCTGGCATGCTGCAATCCATGGGGTCTCAAAGAGTCAGACACTACCGAGCAACTAAACTGAACTGAACTAATCCTTAATCAACAAGTGAAATGACACACCTGGAAGTGCCATGACAGTTCCACAGCACTATTAAAAGACATGGAGTGGGCAGTGGCCGAAATCCAGGAAATCTCCACCTCTTCCCAAAAATAGTTGGAATAATCCTCCCACTCATTAGCATATGAAATATACCCAGGCTATAAAAACTAACCACACCAAATTTTGCAGCCGCATTCACCCTCTGCGTTGGCCCACACTCTGTCTGTGGAGTGTGCTTTTCTCTGTATCTGAATAAATCCACTTCTTACCTATCACTGTCTCTCACTGAATTCTTTCTGTGATGAGACACCAAGAACCTGCGTTTCATTGATTCCTGAAACCAGGTACTGTGGGTTTTGGCAGAGTTCAAGTCCCAGCCATGTGGGTTTAAGTTCCAAACTGTGTTTTGGCTGGGTTCAAGTCTCAGCCATGTGGGTTCGAGCCCCAGGCTGAAGTAAAAGGTTTCAAAAGCATCCCTGTCTCCATAGATGTTGGGTACATTAGTGACCATAGACAGCTTAAGCAGAAAAGCTCTGAAAGTTGTCTTTTTTCTTTTTATTTATTTTTTTATTGAAGGATAAGTGCTTTACAGAATTATTTTTTTCTGTCAAATATCAACATGAATAAGCCACAGGTATACATATGTCTCTTCCCTCATGAACCTCCCTCCCATTTCCCTCCCCACTGCACCTCTCTAGATTGTTATACAGCTTGAGTTCCCTGACCCATACAACAAATTCCCATTTGTTATTTGTTGTACAAATGGTAATGTAAGTTTAGTCCAGGGGTGACTGTTAAAACCTGAGGCAGATGGTGATGATCTAACTCTTAAAGAAAAGTTAACAAGACAGAATTAAATGTCTTTCTTTGGAATTTTGTGTATGTTCCTCAACTTACAGTATTAATGCTTGATCAGCATTCTCTCCCTGGTGTTTGAATTCCCTCTCCTTTCCCTCTGCCTTGCAATCCATGGACAACAGGTACCTAGCTTTCTTTTTCATATATGTGAAGGCATTTACAGCAATCCAGTAACCACGATTGTTTTAACTAATAAAGTACTAAACATATGGTAATGCTTTGTTCATATTAATGCTTTTCAAATAAGTATCTAAGAGCAAAGGTCCTCATCACCATATGTAAGAGCACTCCTATTTTCAAAATTCTATATTAGGTATAGATGAACCTCAAAGGAGGTAAATGCTTTGACTTTTGCCCTATATCCTAAATAAATAGGAGATGCAAACAGAAAAATAATTGGGGAAAATGCTACTTTATCATTTGTTTTGAGAATTGACTGGCAAATTACTGATTTTTACAACTTCTTATTGCTTCAATAGTAGGGTTTTTTAAAGAGAGAATTACATTTAAGCTAATGGTCTTTCAGTATATTTACGCTCTGACCAGGATATAGACTGGAAGTGAGCCAATTATCAGGGTGGTTCTGATCAGTCTAATTATTATTATTACTCCATTTGTCCTTTAAGAAAGACCAAATTGTACAAACTATTGCCTGGTTTCTAGGGCTAAGGAGTTGCAATAAAAGACAGAGTAAAACCTAAAGGAGTAAATATCAGACTTCATGTGCAAGGTGGTCACCATAATGGTTCCAGTTTCTGCAACAATGGGAGATCGGGCCAGTCACTGCTACAATAACAGGAAATCATTCATGGGGATGCAAGAGAGTGTGCTTAGCACACACAGCAAGACCCTTGACGTGGAGCTTCAGTCATCTCAGGAAAGACCTGGAACAGCCATGAAAACTTTAGTGTGCATAATCAGCAAAATTGCTGCTTTGGAGTCAGCAGCAGTAGGAGCTATCACTGCCACACACAGACGGAAAAAGGAGAAAAGGGATGCATGGGCATTTAAGACAATCTACTGAACACATGTGAGGAATCAAAAGGGGGCTAAAGTTATCAGAAGAATACAGATTTTTTCATTTATTTTTACCCTAATACCACTATGATATTTTATACAAGTGTGAATAAGACCAGAAAAAAGAAACAACAGTGTATAAAACAAAATTTTGTTAACAAAATTGGTCTAAGAAAATTTTAGAAGACTGGAAGAGGCCGTGATGAGGTAAAACTGTCTAAAAAATGTGGTAGACAATGGAAAAATAAGTATAAATAGAGAGGGATAAAAAGGNTGAATAAGACCAGAAAAAAGAAACAACAGTGTATAAAACAAAATTTTGTTAACAAAATTGGTCTAAGAAAATTTTAGAAGACTGGAAGAGGCCGTGATGAGGTAAAACTGTCTAAAAAATGTGGTAGACAATGGAAAAATAAGTATAAATAGAGAGGGATAAAAAGGAGGAGGCAATCATTGATGGATGAAAAATTATCAGAAATAAAAACCCATAAAAGGCTTTTGATTACTGGAAAAACTATGATCAAGTAATCAAAAGCTGGTATATGTCTATAAGGCACTTTCTTTAAATTAACTCTGTGCTAAGTGCCACAGAAGTAAAAATAATTGGTAGGTGCTTTCTCTTCTAGCCTTATGGATGGTAGCTGAGGCTGGATGAAGGGCTCTGAGGAGAATACAGACTGAAAAACATGGTAAAGTAGGGCAGATTACAAAGAAAGAGTAAAAATAGAAAATAAAACCTTGTCACAGTAAGGTCAGGAAACATGAACTTCAAAAATGGGAATGAAAAAGTATTCTTGAAATATATAGACCTCACATATAAATAGTTGGGAGCTCTTCTGTTGTTATTAAATATAGAAAATTTCTTAGTCCCTTTTAATCTCTCTCTTATCAAAAGTATCATTGAGCTACTGTATTAAGTTCAGTTCAGCTCAGTTCAGACACTCAGTTGTGTCCAACTCTTTGTGACCCCATGGACCACAACATGCCAGGCCTCCCTGTCCATCACCAACTCGTGGAACTTACCCAAACTCATGTACATTGAGTCGGTGATGTCCTCCAACTATCTCATCCTCTGTCGTCCCCTTCTCCTCTGGCCTTCAGTCTTTCTCATCAGGGTCTTTTCCAATGAGTCAGCTCTTCGCATGAGGTGGTCAAAGTACTGGAGTTTCAGCATCGACATCAGTCCTTCCAATGAACCTACAGGATTGATCTCTTTTAGGATGGACTGGTTGGATCTCCTCGCAGTCCAAGGGGTTCTCAAGGGTCTTCTCCAACATCACAGTTCAAAAGCATTAATTCTTCTGTGCTCAGTTTTCTTTACAATCAGACTCTCATATCCGTACATGACCACTAGAAACACCATAGCCTTGACTAGATGGACTTTTGTTGGCAAAGTAATGTCTTTGCTTTTTAATATGCTGTCTAGGTTGGTCTTTTAAATTCAAGGAACAAGTGTCTTTTAATTTCATGGCTACAGTCACCATCTGAAGTGATTTTGGAGATCCCAAAATTACAGTCAGCCACTGTTTCCACTGTTTCCCCATCTATTNAAAGGAAATGCCAACCCACTCCAATATTCTTGCCTGGAGAATCCGATGGTCAGAGGAACCTGACAGGCTACAGTCCATGGGGTTGCAAGAGTTGGACATGACTTAGCGACTAAACCGCCACCACCATATACACTAACACACACACACACACACATATATATACACACATATGTATACTTATATATATACATAGGCTTCCTTGGTGGTTCAGATGGTAAAGAATCTGCCTGTGATATGGGAGACCTAGGTTCAAACCCTGGATGGGAAGATCCCCTGAGAAGGGAATGGCAACCCACTCCAGTATCCTTGCCTGGAAAATTCCATGGACAGAGGAGCCTGGCCAGTTACAGTCCATGGGACTTCCAAGAGTCAGACACAACTGAGTGACCAACACACACACACACACACACACACACACACACACACACACACACACACACTTCATGGATTTTAATCAGAACACATTTTCATTTAAGGATAAATATAACCTGTTTGGTTGTATTTGTCTAAATTACACACAAGTGAAACATATGAAATGATCTCTGTAAATGCATCTTAAGCCACTATTTGAAACACCCTCTTTAATAGCTTACCCAAGAGTTGACTGCTATCAAAAAAACCCAAAACTTTTCAAGTGGTACCTTATATTACTCTAAATTGAGCACAATTTCCAAAAGTGCTTAGGTCAACTTATAAACTCCTTCTTAGCAACTCAGATTATTATATAGTTAAATGTTTTTTAATCAAGATCAAATTAGTGAGCGGTGTATAGAAGATGAAAAATAATATACATGAAACTTACATATTTCTACAAGTTGGCATAGAGTCTTAAAGTAATTACAGGTTAGTACAGGTCATTAATCATGACCTGAAAGTTTATTACCATTTTCCATCATTTTTAGGCATCCACCAGATTCTTGTTGCTCTTTATGTCATCTAATATCTTGATATCTCTCTCCAAAAAAAATCAGTCCCCATATATTCTGCTCTAAAAGTGAGAAAACAAAAAAGCATGAAAATATGTATATGGATATATAATATGCCTCTACGTGTGTGTGCCTAAAATGTTGACGTTCACTATTGCAATCTCCTGTTTGACCACTTGGACTGTAAGGAGATCCAACCAGTCCATCCTAAGGAAATCAGTCCTGAGTATTCACTGGAAGGACTGATGTTCAAGCTGAAACCCCAAAACTTTGGCCATCTGATGCAAAGAGCTGACTCATTTAAAAAGACCCTGATGTTGGGAAAGATTGAAGGCAGGAGAAGAAGGGGATGGGAGGGGATGGGCTAGGATGATATAGTTGGAAGGCATTACTGACTCAGGGGACATGAGTTTAAGTAAAATCAGGGAGTTGGTGATGGACAGAGAGACCTGCTGCGTTGCAGTCCAAGGGGTCACAAAGAGTCTGACACGACTGAGAGACTGAACTGAACTGTACATATGCATGTCTATACATGGACAGGGACACACACAAACACACATGTGTAGGCATACACTCATACTTACACACTCATACTTATATACACACTCATACTTACATATACACTCTACTTACACACACACATAAGTAGATATGTTTGTGTAACTGAGTAGTGTGATAGTGCTCTTCAGGGTATGTGAAAGTCCAGATGATAATTCTGTAACTATCTTGTAACATTTATTCCTGAATGATATCCATGAATGGGAAAGAATGTCTTCTGGTAATGAAAAGCATAGCTCTAATGAGAGAAAAAAATGAGAATTGTTCAGATACTGATGACACAAATCAACGAAAGTAGCTTGCATCCTTCAAGGATTTGACAGATGATAGATGATGACCACAAGCAAGAAGGCACTAAGCCAACATCTTCAACATACGTGATGCAGTGTCTGTCTCACTAAATTGTTGTGAGATAGATTTTAAGACACAAGCATCATAGACTGTGATGCACAGTTGTCTAGGGCCTTGACCCTGCTGTTCACTGGCTGTGTTACTTCAGACAAAGATTTAGCCTCCACATGCCTCACTTTTATTAGTATATAGTAAATAGGTTCTTGTTTATATAAATGACACTATATGACGCAGGCTTAGAATAGCTCCACTAATGACTGTTTTATTATGATTTACTATGAGGATTATTATTTGGTTGACCTTTGCCTGGAGAATCCCAGGGATGGGAGAGCCTGGTGAGCTGCCGTCTATGGGGTTGTAAAGAGTTGGAAACAACTAAAGCGACTTAGCAGCAGCAACAACAAATATATACCCTTTGTGAGTTCACTGTACTCATATCTTAAAGTGAAAGTGAAAGTCACTCAGTAGTGTCTGATTCTTTGCGACCCCATTGCCTATACAGTCCATGGAATTTTCCAGGCCAGAATATTGGAGTGGGTAGCCTTTCCTGGTTCCAGGGAATCTCTAAACCCAAGGATTGAACCCAGGTCTCCCACATTGAAGGTGGATTTTTTACCAGCTGAGCCACAAGGGAAGCCCAAGAATACTGCAGTGGGTAGGGTAACCCAGCAGGTCTTCCTGACCCAGGAATTGAACTGGGGCATCCTGCATTGCAAGCAGATTCTTCACCAAATGAGCTATCACAGGAGCAAATCCATAATGTAACTAATGTAACATCAAAAGAGATAACTAGGGCACAGCAGGACATGTAAAGAATCATATCAACAACTTAGTTTTCCACTTGAATGTCTGCTTTTTCTGTTTGACAGCAGTTCTAAGTCACCCGTTGATTGCTGTTATCTGGGCTAGTCTTGCCTATAAGGAAGGACTAAGGGAGGTTTTAACTGAGTTTGGGTTTAACAGGAAATATTTATGATTGTAGTAATTCCATGGGTGATGGGTCGACTCTACTGTGCATTTTCCAAGTTGGTTTTCTGGAACAATTCTACCTGGTCCTGCTGCACCTCCTGGCATCAGGGCACACAGTGCAGGGCCAATGGAGGTTCCATTGTGTGAACCTGATTCCTGCCTTAGAAGTCAGTGAGAAACTCAGGATACATAGAGTTTGAAATGTCTGGAGCCAGAGCTTAATTTGTGGAAAATCATTCCAGTTATCAGAATTGTAAAACTGTACCCACAGAATTATATCCTGTAATCCAAATGGAAGTGCTCACCTCTCATAAATATATTTGATTAGGCAGCATATCTATTATAAAAGAATCCATGAACTGAATTTATCTTAGTGATGCCTACTCCTTAAGTCATGTCCAACTCTTGCACCCCATGGACTGTAACCCAGCAGACTCCTCTGTCCATGAGATTCTCCAGACAAGAACACTGGAATCGGTAGCCATTTCTTTCTCCAGGGGGTCTTCCTGACCCAGGGACAGAGCTTAGGCCTCCTGCATTTCAGCAGATTCTTTACTGACAGCCACCAGGGAAGACTGAATATATCTTATGTGTTTCCATAAGAAATCATAAAAAGTTATTAAGACATTGATGGTGTATGACATAAAACTCAAGATTATACCAATTTCAGATCATTCCTTACAAAAGCTGGACTTGACTGAGAGACTAAGCAAAGAGCACAAGTGCTCTTGAACTGTTTGATAATAGAACTGACAAAATGTAATAAATTACTTGAAAATAAAATAGATTAGCATTTCTTGGTAATGTGATGTGAAATACTGGTAGGAATGTAAAATGTCTAAAATTCATATCATGCCACTTAACATAGTTTTAGACAGTAGATTAACAAATATTGTCACTCAGAGAGTTTTTATTTTTCTGTACTATTTTTCATGAAATATAATCACTTTACAATGTGTTAATTTCTTCTGTACAATGACAGTAATCAGCTGTGTGTGTGTATATATGACCCTTCCCTCTTGGATCTCCCACCCAATTCCCTCCCCATCCAACCACTCTGAGTCACCACAAGGAACAGGCTGAGTTTTCTATGCTTTGTACTGACCTATAATGCAGAAACGAATACCAAAGCTATATAATGTCACCCTTTTAACTTAAATGCAGAGTACGTCATGTGAAATTCTGGGCTGGATGAAGCGCAAGCCAGAATCAAGATTGCTGGGAGAAATATCAATAACCTCAGAAGTGCAGGTGACACCACTCGTATGGCAGAAAGTGAAGAAGAACTAAAGAGGCTCTTGATTAAAGTGAAAGAAGAGAGTGGAAAAGCTGGCTTAAAACTCAACATTCAGAAAACTAAAATCATGGCATCTGGTCCCATCATGGCAAATATATGGGGAAACAATGGAAAAAGTGACAGACTTTATTTTCTTGGGCTCCAAAATCACTGTAGATAGTGACTTCAGGCATAAAATTAAAAGATGCTTGCTCCTTGGAAGAAAAGCTATGACCAACATAGACAGCATATTAAAAAGCAGAGCTGTGACTTTCCCCAAAAATGTTCAGTTCAGTTCAACTGCTCAGTAGTAACTCTTTGTGACCCCATAGACCACAGCACACCAAGCCTCCCTGTCCATCACCAACTCCCGGAGTTCACCTAAACCCATGTCCATTGAGTTAGTGTTGCTATCCAACCATCTCATCTGTCGTCCCCTTCTCCTCCTGCCCTCAATCTTTCCAAGAATCAGGGTCTTTCCCAATGAGTCAGCTCTTCGCATCAGAAGGCCAAAGTATTGGAGTTTCAGCTTCAGCATCAGTCCTTCCAATGAACACCCAGGACTGATCTCCCTTAGAATGGACTGGTTGGGTCTCCTTGCAGTCCAAGGGACTCTCAAGAGTCTTCTCCAACACCACAGTTCAAAAGCATCAATTCTGCTCTCAGCATTCTTCACAGTCCAACTCTCACATCCATACAGACCACTGGAAAAACCATAGCCTTGACTACACAGACCTTTGTTGACAAAGTAATGTCTCTGCTTTTGAATATGCTATCTAGGTTGATCATAACTTTCCTTGCAAAGGGTAAACATCTTTTAATTTCATGGATGCAATCAACATCTGCAGTGACTTTGAAGCCCCCAGAAAATAGTCAGCCAACAAAGGTACATCTAGGCAAAGCTAGTTTTTCTAATAGTCATGTATGGAAATGAGAGCTGGACCATAAAGAAAGCTGAGCACCGAAGAACTGATGCTTTCAAACTGTGGTGTTGGAGAAGACTCTCGGGAGTCCCTTGGACTGCAAGGAGATCAAACCAGTCAATCCTTAAGGAAATCATCCCTGAATATTCATTGGAAGGACTGGTGCTAAAGCTGATGCTTCAATACTTTGGCCGCTTGATGCAAACCAATACTTTTGGCCACCTGATACAAAGAACTGACTCATTGGAAAAGACCTTGATGCTGGGAAAGATTGAAGGCAGAAGAAGAAGAGGATGACAGAGGATGAGATGGTTGGATGGCATCACCGACTTGATGGACATGAGTGTGAACAAGCTCTGGGAGGTGATGATGGACAAGGAAACCTGATGTGCTGCAGTCCTTGGTGTCAAAAGGAGTTAGACATGACTTTGTGACTGAACTAAGCTGAACACTGTCCTGTGTAAAAGAGATAGCTAATGAGAAGATGCTGTAAAGTTCAGAGTTTTTAAATTCACTCAAAATTCAAGAATACAAAATGCTCACAATTTTACAGTTGGGAAGTAAAATAAAATTGATTTTTCCCACCAAATTTGTCAACTGCACTAAAAATGTACATAACATTATAAATGATGTATGTAAAACAAAATTTTTTTCTTATTCTAAAATTAATATAAATTGATTTCACATAACCATCAGTTCAGTTCAGTCTCTCAGTCATGTCCGACTCTTTGCGACCCCATGAATTGCAGCACACCAGGCCTCCCTGTTCATTACCATCTCACGGAGTTCACTCAGTTTCACGTCCATCGAGTCCATGATGCCATCCAGCCATCTCATCCTCGGTCTTCCCCTTCTCTTCCTGCCCCCAATCCCTCTCAGCATTAGAGTCTTTTCCAGTGGGTCAACTCTTCGCATGAGGTGGCCAAAGTACAGGAGTTTCAGCTTTAGCATTATTCCTTCAAAAGAAATCCCAGGGTTGATCTCCTTCAGAATGGACGGTTGGATCCCCTTGCAGTCCAAGGGACTCTCAAGAGTCTTCTCCAACACCACAGTTCAAAAGCATCAATTCTTCAGTGCTCAGCCTTCTTCACAGTCCAACTCTCACATCCATACATGACCACAGGAAAAACCATAGCCTTGACTAAACAGATCTTAGTCAGCAAAGTAATGTCTCTGCTTTTGAANGCTTGACTATGCTCTCCCCCTTTGGACTCTCCTTTTTCTCCACCAGGTTGCCTCTATCTCCTCCCTCCCCCTTCTCTTCTCTACTCAACTCTGTGAATCTCTTTGTGTGTTCCAGACTATGGAGAACACTTAGGGAACTGATTACTGGCTGGATCTGTCTCTCTCTTTTTGATTCCCCTCTTTATCCTTCAAGGGCTGGGCTCAGTGAAAGGAAAATGAACAGAGTTTCCCATCAGGGCTGGCCTGGGGTGATTACCTCGGGGGTGAATGTGGTTCATCCCTGGTGTTGCCTGCTTAACAGGCACACTGCTAGGAGACTCCACAAGTCTGTCTTGGGTCCCATGCCTACCTTTTCCAGAGTATACATCTCTTGTTGGTCAGTCTCCCCCCAAACTGTGAATGGCTAAAGCTGAGTATTCTCCCAAATTTGGATGTTCATCTCTGAAATATGAAAAGTGTATGTTAGACATGGAAAGATGACAGCTTCCCACTTGCAATGGGAAGAATTTTTTCCATACAGACATGGAGAATATTCTTCCAGGAACCAGAAATGAGATAAACAAAGGGACAGATGGGCAATCATAGGTGGCACAAAGGAAGGCCACTGATTTGGCTGAAGTCTGATGGGAGATGGGACCAAAACTGCATACGAGAGTCAGAATGTGATAAAAGAGCATCAACGCCAGAAAAGAGGATTTGATTTTATCTCGTAGACAGAGGGGGCCAGTGCAGGTATTTGATGACCATTGCTCATATGTTATGTTGGTGGATCTTTGCAACATACTTTGAAGGCAGGAGGGATGGGTGAGGGGAGTCAGTTAAGAGGCTATTACAATTATCCAGGAAAAAAAGTAATGAAGTCCTAAAACAATGTGGTAGAAGTGAAGGTGCTAAGAATAAGTTTCATTACTAAGGAATAATTTAAGTTTTCTCCCCCAAATGATGCTACAGTTCTGAGCTGAACAATCCAGCTACATATGCATGCATGCAAAGTCACTTCAGTTGTGTCTGACTCTTTACGACTCTACAGACTGTGGCCCACCAGGCTCCTCTGTCCAAGGGATTCTCCAGACAAGAATACTGGAGTGGGTTGCCATTGCCTTCTCTAATCCAGTTACACCACCTTCCCTGGATATTCTGACCCAAGCAGGTGGGTAGACATGGAGTCCCTATTACTTAAGATTTCTTCCATATAATATAGAATTTTCTTTAGCAAGTGTTGAAAGAAACCAGAAAATGTTGGAGATAGACAAAGTC
This sequence comes from Neotragus pygmaeus, assembly GCA_006410875.1. NCBI lineage: Eukaryota > Metazoa > Chordata > Mammalia > Artiodactyla > Bovidae > Neotragus > Neotragus pygmaeus. The sequence goes on from SJYV01029546.1 coordinate 1,150,144, forward strand.
ATCAAACATGCAGGGGAAAGAGGAGAAAGACAGTATACTCTTGATTACCAGTGACTGGCAAGAGGAGAGATGCTTATTAGAGGCAGAAAGCAGCTCAGAAATACTCATCATGCATGTTTAATTTAACAGGTTAAACATCCAGATACTGTCTTTATTCACATCGTGCTGGTGTGTCTTTTTCTCTAGCATGCACTTCCTTCGGAAAGTCTCTGTAACAGCCGCTGAAGGACTGGCTGCCACCTCCCAACCCCTCCTGCCTGAACTACATTCGGTCCCTGACATAGGGAACCTCTTATCCCACCACCATTGTGGGTGTGACCTCCAGGCCCTGCCTTGCTAAGGGGAACTATGGGGAAATCAGTTGGGGGCTTCTGGAAAGAACCACGTGTAAAGTTGATTTCAAAGGAAGCAAATTGAAGACTAATAATATCTGAGGTTTCCTCCACACCAGCTCTGATTCTTGGAAAAAATAAAAATAGATGAATCAGAACCTTTTCTCCTTCTCCTTTAATTGGAACAGAACACAGTCCAGACCCTAGCAACAAAACTAATTTGAACTTGCAATTACAAGGTTTAAATTAAACCTCATCATTTTATCAGAAATAATCTCAGACATGTATTGCAAAGTGGAATCACAACACTAAATCAGAGCTTAAGTTAAGGAAAAATTAGCATGAAACATTGCTGAGAAGTTATTTTTGAGCTGGAATAGGTAACTATTTTCTCTGTTATTTTTAAGGGATGGAAGCATGTGATAACATCTCTCAAAAGTTTGTACAAGCAGAGTTGCTTAGAATTGACATAGTATTCAGACTTCTTTTTCTATTGAAATTCTATGGAAAATCAGAACCAGATGGCTTCTGTGAAGAGAATTCTAACAGCCTTATTCTGGAGAAGTGCATACCCCAGGATTTATTATTACTATGGTATTTTAAAAGCCAAATGATAGGTAATTGGACTTTCTGGATAAAATGTTTCTTTGTAAATTGTTACTACCTGACCATATAGTATAGAACAGTCCTGTCTGTGAACTGATGATATGTGAAACTTAAACCCAAGAAAAACACACCCTTGTTTATTTAGTATTTTGCTAGTGCACATTAATGACTAGTGCCAGATATTGCTTCAGAAATTTTCATCTCTGGGGGAATTGAGCTCACCACAGGGAGGGTGGTTTTTCCTTAAGTTGTTTTTGTCTGACAGTCTTATAGAGCGGACAGCATCTGCTTGAATAATTAAGCCTGACTTTAAAAGTTTAAAACCAGACACAAGTTCTTTGAAATTGATCCCAAAAGAGGAACGATCAAGGCTATTGACTTTGTGAAAAGAAACAGAAAGCAAGCAAATTTATTATGTACAGAATAAAGGAAAATTGTCGCTAACTGCGCTTAATGATTGTGTTTACTTTTCCAACACTTCCTAAAACTAATGGCTTGTTGTAAGGTTTTTCTCTCTTTCATTGTTGGTGAGACAAAGACCGTGGCCTCACACTTCCCAACACATTCAGGTTATTAGCAGGGAACATTGTCATTTCCACTTAAAGTTCACAAAAATGCACACAAAATACTTTCACTGGGATGTCACGAGAAAAGGTCTTCATATAAGAGGGGACACATTTGCCAAAATAACTGTTGGGAAGAAAATGTGTTTGGGCTTCTCTGTTTTATACCTTTGTTATTATTATTATTGGAAAGAGATGGGGATGCTGTTTATATGAAAGAAAAAGGCCGACACGTTCAAGCAAAAGAGATGCATTAAATCAAAACCACATTTGACTCATCCTTTGTGGCACTGGGGAGCCTCGTAGTGTCCCAGAAGGGGAGATGAGAGAAAATCTTGCCACCAAAGTCCAGTAAATCTTCATGATATGGACTTCCCTGGTGGTGCAGTGGTTAAGAATCTGCCTGATGATGCAAGGGACAAGGGTTCTATCCCTGGTCTGGGAAGATCCCACATGCCTCAGGGCAACTAAGACCATGCATCGCAACTACAAGACACAATGCTACATACATTGGGTAACGATGGTAGATAATTGAATGGCTATCATTTTGCTTTTAAAATACCATATCACAATAAATTCTAGTGTGCATCCTCCTCCAAGAATAAGACCACTCTGTTGGAATTCTCCTACCTTCCCTGAACGAGAGAATCCGTGCTCTGCAACACGAGAAGCAACAATGAGAAGCTTGCTCAACACAACGAGAGAACTTGGTTGCACACAGCAACCAAGACTCAGTGCAATGAAAAAAAAAAATCTGCATGATAAATTATGGCCACACATGCACATTCTCAATATGAGATGCACATTTTTGCCTGTCGTCACTATCTTCCTCCCTGTTATAGGAGCATGAGGTTTAATAAAGGTTGCTACTACAGTATTTACAGACTCGCTACTCAACTTCCTGCCTCCCTATTTCTCCAGGTTTGTCACAGGTAATTTCTGGAGAAATTATGTGTGGGAGTTTGGGGAGTCATACCGGGCTGGGGCGGGGGGCGTATTATTATTGACAGTGGGGAAATATAATTAAAAACAAAATCTTCTCTCTATCCGGAAGACCTAGATATTCATAAAGGTAATAGACAAAGAAAATCATTTTATTATTGTATTAGCATTATGCCAGAATGTAATGTACATCACAGGAAATCTACTCAGAGATTTCAAAGAAAGAAAATAAAACACTACCTATTACAAATATTTGTTCCTGAAGAGTTTGATAAAGAGCCTCCCCAAAAGGGGCACTTTGGCATCTCGATTATTTTGAGCTGTTGTTATTGTCGCCATTGTTGTTCAGTGGCTAAGTCATGTCTGATTTTGAGCAGAAGGTAATAGATGCCCTGCAAGTTTAAGAGAAAATTTTGCCACCCCCTCTACTAATTACCTAGAAGAACTTAACTTGGGGGTCTTTCCCAGAATAATAGTTATCCCTAGGAATAAACTTAATTTCAGTGGCCCATCTGCATGGCAGAACAAACATCAAATTTTCAGATTATCTACACTTTTTCTTACCATCCTCTGACTTAACCTCCTGTCTTTAAAAACCCAAGGTGCCTAACCATTCCTCAGCTTAGGATGGCATATGTACTTCATTTTATCTTCTTGTCTTTGAACATTTTATGTATGTGGGGGTCTTTGAACCTTTCAGGTATGTGGGGTTTCCATACATATAAAATTACATTTTATTTTTTTGTGTTAATCTGTCACACATCAGTTAGATAATTTGATCAGTCAAAAGAACCTTTGTAGGAGAGAGAAAAATTCTTTCCTACATTCTCAATAAATAATAATTAGTCCTTAAGTTGACACTTCTATTTGTCATACACAGTTCATTCTAAATATGCTTGAGAAGGAAGGTTATAATATGTTAGTTAATTGGCTTTATCCAAAAGAAAATAAACTCTTCATTTCTTTATAACAGAGGCATGTTTGCAACTTGGAGTCTAGTATCTACCAAAGTTAGGTTCCTACCCTTGCCCTAAAGCTAAGAGATAGGGACATAGCTCCCTAGATAATTTTATTTCAAGAAAAGAGTTCCAAGGACCTGGATTAAGATATTCCAGGGTTGTAAAGCTATCAAGAGGCCCATTTAGCTTTTGACAACTAGTATATGGAAAAAAAAAACAACAATTAGTTCAGTTCAGATCAGTTCAGTCACTCAGTCATGTCCGACTCTTTGCGACCCCATGAATTGAAGCACGCCAGGCCTCCCTGTTCATCACCATCTCTTGGAGTGCACTCAAACTCACGTCCATCGAGTCTGTGATGCCATCCAGCCATCTCATCCTCAGTCGACCCCTTCTCCTCTTGCCCCCAATCCCTCCCAGCATCAGAGTCTTTTCCAATGAGTCAACTCTTCCCATGGCCGAAGTACTGGACTTTCAGCTTTAGCATCATTCCTTCTAAAGAAATCCCAGCATTGATCTCCTTCAGAATGGACTGGTGGGATCTCCTTGCAGTCCGAGGGACTCTCAAGAGTCTTCTCCAACACCATAGTTCAAGAGCATCAATTCTTCGGCACTAAGCCTTCTTCACATTCCAACTCTCACATCCATACATGACCACAGGAAAAACCATAGCCTTGACTAGATGGACCTTAGTCANTATCTATCAGATCTAGGCCCTTAAATCTATTTCTCACTTCCACTGTATAATCATCAGGGATTTGATTTAGGTCATACCTGAATGGTCTTGTGGTTTTCCCTACTTTCTTCAATTTGAGTCTGAATTTGGCAATAAGGAGTTCATGATCTGAGCCATAGTCAGCTCCTGGTCTTGTTTTTGTTGACAGTATAGAGCTTCTCTGTCTTTGGCTGCAAAGAATATAATCAATCTGATTTCGGTGTTGACCATCTGGTGATGTCCATGTGCAGAGTCTTCTTTTGTGTTATTGGAAGAGGGTGTTTGCGATGACCAGTACATTTTCTTGGCAAGACTCTATTAGTCTTTGCCCTGCTTCATTCTGCATTCCAAGGCCAAATTTGCGTGTTACTCCAGGTGTTTCTTGATTTCCTAGTTTTGTATTCCAGTCCCCTATAATAAAAAGGACATCTTTTTTGCGTGTTAGTTCTAAAAGTTCTTGTAGGTCTTCATAAAACCATTCAACTTCAGCTTCTTCAGTGTTACTGGTTGGGGCATAGACTTGGATAACTCTGATATTGAATGATTTGCCTTGGAGACAAACAGAGATCATTCTGTTGTTTTTTAGATTGCATCCAAGTACTGCATTTTGGACTCTTTTGTTGACCATGATGGCTACTCCATTTCTTCTGAGGGATTCCTGCCCACAGTAGTAGATATGATGGTCACCTGAATTAAATTCACCCATAAGTATGGTGCACTTTTAATGTATTAAAACCACAGTCCAAAAATATGAACTCTGAATTGTTTTCTGTGGATCATAGGAATTAATAAGAAATAATTGCACATTAAAAGCCTACTTTTTTCAATGGCTAAATATATATCATTAGAATGTGGGTAAGATTTTAATCTTTGCCTGAGAAATGTGTATTTTTATGTGATTTTAGAGCCTATGAACTGCAGATGTTAAGGTAATAGTGTTGTATTCTGAAAGGATGTTGTGTATGGAAGTGCTAGTACATGGCTTGGGTTTTTGCTCAATCACTCCTGGGCGGTCCCCTTATATGCGGCTCTGTGGCCTTGTAGACCACATCTTGCCTCTCTTTGAACCATATCTGTCTCTGATTATTTGCACACCAAGGTTGTTTTGTAGGTTTCTCAAGCCTATGACTGCATCTCATTGTCCCCAGAAAGCACTTCTATGCTTTTGAAATGTTTCTTAAGCCTGACTTTTGTTTTGCTGTCTCTCCAGCTTTTTGGAAGCATTTGCCATGATACCCCCAGCTTCGGTTACCTTGACTGTCAGCATGTGGCTTCTTCAACAAAAGTAATTTGCCATGATGGCTTTTAAACTATGGGCTTGGACGTGCTTCTTTGCAATAAAAATTATGCCTCATCCTAAGGTTGTCTGGAGAGTAGCTATTTCCACTGATGAATTTTATGTAATATAAAATAATTATGAAAATTGTTACTTTTATTGCACTATTTATACCTCATAAATTAAAATAGGGTTGAAAGGTTACTTTCTTACTTTAATACTTTTAGTGATGCTCATTTATATTATATAATTGACATGACTAGACAGAAACATTAGTAACAACAACAAAAATGATCCACAATGTGAAAAAGGACTTCATGGGAAATCTGGTGGTTGGAGGGGCCCACCCTTCCTCAGGAGAGACAGCAGGGTGTCATTGTCACAGCTCTTAATTAGCGCTTGGTGTAACTTCGAAAGAAGATGCTTTCAGAAAGCAGATTAACATTGAGAGAGTTACTATAGAACTTCGTTACCCTGGCTTTTCCTCATTCCTAAACTTTTCCCCGGGAATTCTGTCATCTCTTACAAATACATACCTTATCATTTTGAAGAAGCAGATAATTATTTTCTATTTCCACACATTTAGGTAACTGTTTCATTTTCCTGTAGTTTTCAATTTAATGTGTTAAAAATACTTCAACAAAATATTGTTATAGGCTTGCAAGATTATCATTATGTGTTATAAATTCATCATCACTGATAATATTGATCTCACTTTAAAGGAACAAGAAATTTGTGATGAAAGCTATTTTATTTCACTTTAATTTGTGAATGGTTCCATATTTGATTAGAATTTGGATTTCTGACATAGAATCTACTTAATAAGTCAGCAAGATATGATCAATTTACATTTTTATATGCTTTTTCAGCTATATTTTGGGCTTCCCTAGTGGCTCAGATGATAAAAAATCTGCCTACAATGTGGGAGATCTGGATTCGATCCCTGGGTTAGGAAGATCCCTTGGAGGAGGGCATGGCAACCCACTCCAGTATTCTTGTCTGGAGAATCCCCACAGAGAGAGGAGCCTGGCAGACTACAGTTCATGGAGTCACAGAGAAATCAGGCATGACTGAGTGACTAAGCATACATATGTGCTTTCAAAAAGTAATGGTTACTGAGTGTATATAAATTATAGTACTGTCATTATCTGTGTTTTGCATCAAATGTAACATTATTTTTCTATAATTTAGAAAAATTTTCTCAATTGTTTGCCAGATTTTTCTCATTCATCTCTTATTTCAGATTTGAGACCATCTAACAACACACAACAATTATGGTTATATTCATTCAATACTTGTTTTAATGTATTTAGTTTATTAGAAGGTTTATAAGATTATGGGGCTTCCCTGGTGGCTCAGACATTAAAGAATCTGCCTGCCAGTGCAGGAGCCTGGGTTTGATCCCTGGATCCAGAAGATCCCTTGGAGAAGGAAATGACAACCCACTGCATTATTCATGCTTAGAGAATCCGATGGACTGTGGAACCTGGTGGGCTACAGTCCATGGGGATGCAAAGAGTTGGACATAACTGAGTGATTTGCTGATGCTTATTGTAAGATTATACCTGCCTCCAGCTCATCCCACCCCCATCTGTGCTTTTGCTCTTAGAATTTCCCATCTGGCAGGCAGATGGCAGCTGTGCTTACATACAGGGCTGATCCAGAGCAGTATGAGAGTGCACCTGACCTCAGCCTGACGACCGTTAGACCCTTGTCTTGTTTAAAATATTGTTTTCATCTCAATGTTAGCCAAAGTCAAGGTATACACTTTATTTTTTAAGGTAAAACTCTTTTGATTCTATGTATTAAATCAGTTTATTTAAATTATTTGATTGGAGGCTAATTACATTACAATATTGTAGTGGTTTTTGCCATGGTTTTTGCCATGTTTTTTGTCATATGGCAGTTCTGTTTCCAGTTTCTTAAAGAATCTCCACACTATTCTCCATAGTGGCTGCATTAGTTTGCATTCCCACCAACAGTGTAAGAGGGTTCCCTTTTCTCCACACCCTCTCCAGCATTTATTGTTTGTAGATTTTTTGATAGCAGCCATTCTGACCAGCGTGAAATGGTACCTCATTGTGATTTTGATTTGCATTTCTCTGACAATGAGTGATGTTGAGCATCTTTTAATGTATTTGTTAGCCATCTGTGTGTCTTCTTTGGAGAAATGTTTAGTTCTTTCCTCATTTTTTGATTGGGTCGTTCACTTTTTTGGTATTAAATCAGGTTTTAGTGATATATAGTGCTCAATTTTTATTTTTGTATTTTAAACCATGTCTAAAATATTATGTAATCAAAATCCTTGGACTGAAATGCATTTCAGTTGTCAAAAATTAATATCTCACCTAATTTTGATCTCTTTTATAATTTTCACCGTATACTCTATCTTTCATATTTTGCATATATCTAAAATGCACCTCTTCATAATCACAAGTCCATCCAGAAATAGGCTGCTATAGATTCTAAGAGGTTAAATAATGTTCTGTTATTAGATAAATGTTTATTTATTTACTTATCATTTATTTAGGTCTGTTGAAAAAGACTACAGAGTATTTTTTAGAATCTCAAGCTTTGCATTAGAAATCTTATATTTCAATGCTATTTCAATCGTGCAGTGAGTTCCTCTGCCTTAAACATCACTGTTAACTTCTTTGAACTCTAATTAGCCTCTGTGTATTAATCTCCATGGCTGAATGTCCAGGAATATTTACAGTAACCTAGGTCTTACCGAAGCAGCAAGGTTCAAAGGATAGAGGAGAGAAACAGACATTGCTGGAGCTATTGTTTCTGGAGAAGCCTAAATCCCTCAAACAGAGATTCTAAATGTCCTTTTCACTCTTGTTGGGATTAATTTTAGATTGGCACACTGTGGTGTGGCCACCACTGAGATACAAATTAATGGATGCAATAAATATTTATGACTCTTTCCTCGCCTAGAACTTCCTAATGATTGGAGATGTTTACTCTTGCCTCCATCATAAAATTATATTTCCCTTACTTCTGTGATATCACATTCTCCTTATATTCTTCCTGCATCTCTGTTTTTTTCTTTTCTTCTTCTTCTTCTTCTTCTTCTCTATATGCCTCTCCTTACTTGTCACCTGATGTCTAATCATTAGACTGAATCAGGGCTCAATCAAGGTCTGTCTTTATTTTTCATTCTTCTTTGTGCATGTAAATGACCTCATTCTTTGCTAGTATATTGACTGCTCCCTCTCCCATGAACTTAAGGTCTATATGTTCAGTGTTTTTCCAAGACTGCAACTCAGTGCAATTACATGAACCAAAATGGTGAAGCTCATTCTTGAAGTTTAGTTCTTTATTACAGCCTGTTTACAATCAATCCTGTCTCCACCTTGCCTTCAAATATGCTCATGCTTCTCTTACCAGCTTTGCTTAACCTCAGATCTTCGTTTGATTTTCTCCTGCCAAAGTCTCTTCCTCTAGTAGGAAGATTGAACTTATATTACAAATCCAATCTGCAGCACATCTATTTTTTCACAACTACTTAAAAAATAAAATCCAAATTTCTTAATTTGTCAAATCCCAATTATTTAATTGACAAAATTCCCTGTTGCCTCAACTGTAAAGAATCTGTCTGCAATCCAGGAGGTGTGGGTTTGATCCCTGGGTTGGAAAGATGCCCTGGAGAAGGAAATGGCAACCCACTCCAGCATTCTTTCCTAGAAAGTCCCATGGGCAGAGGAAGCTGGCAGGCTGCAGTCCATGGGTTGCAAAGAGTCAGATACAATTGAGCAACTAACCAGCAACAACAATCATTTAATTCACACACAACTTTTCATCTTTCTCCTCACATTCATGATGATCTAGCTAAGTGTTTTGCTCTGATCTTCTCTAATCAACAAGCTCTTCTCTACTCCCTTCTCCTATTAGCTGTCTTTTCCTCATCTTTAAAGTCTCAACAAAATGTCTTTTCCCTTGAGAAAACACTGCCAATGCTGCTAAGTCGCTTCAGTCATGTCCAACTCTGTGCGACTCCATAGACGGCAGCCCACCAGGCTCCCCAGTCCCTGGGATTCTCCAGGCAAGAACTCTGGAGTGGGTTGCCACTTCCTTTTCCAATGCATGAAAGTGAAAAGTAAAAGTCAAGTCACTCAGTCGTATCTAACTCTTAGCGACCCCATGGACTGCAGCCCACCAGGCTCCCCCATCCATGGGATTTTCCAGGCAAGAGTACTGGAGTGGGGTGCCATTGCCTTCTCCTACTGCACCGGTTATCCTAATTAGATCTTTTTTTTTTTCCCCATATATTTGTATTTTGATGTTCCTTCATCAAGTGCCATGCTTTGTATTATATATGCATGGAGTGGGGTGCCATTGCCTTCTCCTACTGCACCGGTTATCCTAATTAGATCTTTTTTTTTTTTCCTCCATATACTTGTATTTTGATGTTCCTTCATCAAGTGCCATGCTTTGTATTATATATGCATCTTGGGTTTATGGCATACCAATCCAACAACTTTACTAAGCTTCCTGAGTCTTAGGCAGTCAGTGACCAGTCTCTCTATTCAAAATCTGGTACATATAGAAGTTTCTGATATTAGAGATGA
>SJYV01029546.1:1163541-1180650 GCA_006410875.1 Neotragus pygmaeus
AATCTATTTCTCACTTCCACTGTATAATCATAAGGGATTTGATTTAGGTCATACCTGAATGGTCTAGTGGTTTTCCCTACTTTCTTCAATTTAAGTCTGAATTTGGCAATAAGGAGTTCATTATCTAAGCCACAGTCAGCTCCTGGTCTCATTTTGCTGACTATATAGAGCTTTTCCATCTTTGACTGAAAAGAATGTAATCAATCTGATTTCAATGTTGACCATCTGGTGATGTCCATGTGTAGAGTCTTCTTTTGTGTTGTTGGAAGAGGGTGTTTGCTATGACCAGTGCATTCTCTTGGCAATACTCTATTCACTTTTGCCCTGTTTCATTCTGTATTCCAAGACCACATTTGCCTGTTAATTCAGGTGTTTCTTGAACTCCTACCTTTGCTTTCCAGTCCCCTATAATGAAAAGAACACCTTTTGAGGGTGTTAGTTCTAGAACGTTTTGTAGGTCTTCAGAGAACTGTTCAACTTCAGCTTCTTCAGCATTATTGGTTGGGGCATAGAGTTGGACTGCTGATATTGAACGGTTTGCCTTTGAAAAGAACAGAGATTGTTCTACTGTTTTTAAGATTACATCCAAGTACTGCATTTTAGACTCTTTTGTTGACTATAATGACTACTCCATTTCTTTTAAGGGATTCTTGCCCACAGTAGTAGATATAATGGTCATCTGAATGAAATTCACCCATTCCAGTCCAATTTAGTTCACCAATTCCTAAAATGTCAACTTGCCATCTCCTGTTTGACCTCTTGCAATTTGTCTTGATTCCTATGCAATATTGCTCTTTACAGCATCGGACTTTACTTCTATAACCAGACACACCCACAGTAGGGTGTTGTTTTTTTCTTTGGCTCTTTCTCTTCATTATTTCTGGAGTTATCTCTCCATTGATCTCCAGTAGCATATTGGTTACCTACTGACCTGGGGAGTTCATCTTTCAGTGTTCTATCTTTTTGCCTTTTCTTACTGTCCATGGGGTTCTCAAGGCAATAATACTGAAGTGATTTGTTATTCCCTTCTCCAGTGGACCAAATTTTGCCAGAACTCTTTACCATGACCAGTCTATCTTGGGTGGCCCTACAGGGCATGGCTCATCTTTTAATTGAGTTAGACAAAGCTGTGGTCCATGTGATCAGATTGGTTATTTTCCTCTGATTTTGGTTTTCAGTCTGTCTGCCCTCTGATGTAAAAGGATAATAGGCTCATGGGAGCTTCTTGTTGGGAAAGACTGACGGGGAGAAACTGGGTCTTGTTCTGATAGGCAGGGCCATGTTCAGTAAATATTTAGTCCAATTTTCTGTTGATGGGCAGAGCTGTGTATCCTTCCTGCTATTTCCTTAAGACCAAATTATGATGGAGGTGATGAAGATAATGGTGACCTCCTTCAAAAGATCGCATGTACTCCCACACTCAGTCCCCTCAACCCTGAAGCAGGCCACAAGCACCCCATGCCACCCAAGACAGGCAGGCCATGGTGGAGAGTTTTGACAAAATTTAGTTCACTGGAGAAGGGAATGACTAACCACTTCAGTACCCTTGCCTTGAGAACACCATGAACAGTAAGAAAAGGTAAAAAGAAAGGACACTGAAAGATGAACTCCCCAGCTTGGCAGGTGCCCAATATGCTATTGTAGATCAGTGGACAACTAACTCCAGAAAGAATGAAGAGACGGAGCCTAAGCAAAAACAGCATCCAGCTGTGGATGTGACTGGTGATGGAAGTAAAGTCTGATGCTGTAAAGAGCAATATTGCTCTAAAGAGCCTGCAATGTTAGATCCATGATCAGGCAAATTGGAAGTGATCAAACAGGAGATGACAAGAGTGAACATCAACATTTTAGGAATCAGCAAAGTAAAATGAACTGGAATGTGTATATACTATGGACAAGAACCCCTTAGAAGAAATGGAGTAGCCTTCACAGACAAAAAAAGAGTCTAAAATGTAGTACTTGGATGCGATCTCAAAAGTGACAGATTGATCTCTGTTCTTTTCCAAGGCAAACCATTCACTATCACAGCAATCCAAGTCTATCCCCTGACCAATAATGCAGACAAAGCTGAAGTTGAACAGTTCTCTGAAGAACTACAAGACCTTCTAAAATAACACTCCAAAAAGATTTTATTTTTTTTTCATTGTGGAGTACTGGAATGCAAAGTAGAAATTAAAGAAATACCTGGAGTAACAGGCAAATATGGTCTTGGAGTACAGAATGAAGCAGGACAAAGCCTAACAGATATTGGCCAAGAGAACGCACTCGTCATAGCAAACACTCTCTCTCAACAACACAAGAGCAGACTCTACACATGGACATCACCAGACGGTCAATACTGAAATCAGATTGATTATATTCTTTGCAGCCAAAGATCTAGAAGCTCTAAACAGCAAAAACAAGACTGGGAGCTGACTGTAGCTCAGATCATGAACTCCTTATTGCCAAATTCAGACTTAAATTAAAGAAAGTAGGGAAAACCACAAGACCATTTAAGTATGACCTAAATCAAATCCTTAAGACTATACAGTGGAAGTGACAAAGAGATTCAAGAAATTAGATCAGATAGACAGAGTTTGAAGAAATATGGACAGAGGTTCATGACATTGTACAGGAGACAGGAATCAAGACCATCTCCAAGAATAATAAATGCAAAAAGGCAAAATGATTGTCTGAGGAGGACTTACAAACAGCTGTGAAAAGAAGGGAAACAAAAGGCAAGGCAGAAAAGAAAAGATACACTCATTTGAATGCAGAGTTCAAAAGAATAGTAAGGAGAGATAAGAAAGCCTTCCTCAGCAATCAATGCAAGGAAATAGAGGAAAACAATAGAATGGGAAAGACTGGAGTTCGCTTCAAGAAAATTAGATTCCAAGGAAAATTTTCATACAAAGATGGGCACATTAAAGAACAGAAATGGTATGGACAGAAGCAGAAGATATTAATAAGAGGTGACAAGAATATACAGAAGTATACAAAAAAGATCTTCATGACCCAGATAAACACAATGGTATGATCACTCACATAGAGCCAGACATCCTGGAATGGGAAGTCAAGTGGGCCTTAGGAAACATCATTATGAACAAAGCTGGTGGAGGTAATTGAATTCCACTTGAGTTATTTCAAATCCTAAAAGATGATGCTATGAAAGTGCTACACTCAATATGCTAGCAAGTTTGGAAAACTCAGCAATGCCCATTGGACTGGAAAAGGTGAGTTTTCATTCTAAGAAAACAATGCCAAATAATGATCAAAGGCAATGCCAAATAATGCTAAAAGTTTCACACAATTGCATTAATCTCACACTCTAGAAAGTAATGCTCCATATTCCTCAAGCCAGGCTTCAACAGTATGTGAACTATGAACTTCCAAATGTTCAAGTTGGATTTATAAAAGGCAGAGGAACCAGAGAGCAAATAGCCAACATCCCTTGGATTATCAAAAAAAAAGTGAGAGAGTTCCAAAAAACATCTACTTCTGCTTTATTGACTATGTGAAAGTTTTGACTGTGTAGATCACAACAAACTGTGGAAAATTCTTAGAGATGGGAATACCAGGCCACTTGACCTGCCTCCTGATAAATCTGTATGCAGGTCAAGAAGCAACAGTAACAACTGGACATGGAACAACACATGGTTCCAAATTAGGTAAGGAGTATGTCAAGGCTATATTGTCACACTGCTTATTTAACTTATATGCAGAGTACATCATGAGTAACGCTGGACTGGATGAAGCACAAGCTGGAATCAAGATTGTTGGGAGAAATATCAATAACCTCAGATATGCAGATGACACCACCCTTATGGCAGAAAGCAAAGAAGAACTAAAGAGCCTCTTGATGAGGTTAAAATAAGAGAGTGAAAAAGTTGACTTAAAACTCAACACTCAGAAAACTAAGATCATGGTATCTTGTCTCATCACGTCATGGCAAACAGATGGCGAAACTGTGGAAACAGTGACCGACTTTACTTTTGGGACTCCAGAATCACTGCAGATGGTGACTAGAGGCATGGAATTAAAAGACACTTGACCCTTGGAAGGAAAGCTATCACCAACCTAGACAGCTTATTAAAAAGCAGAGGCATCCTTTGCCAACAAAGGTCCATCTAGTCAAAGCTATGGTTTTTCCAGTAGTCATGTATGGATGTGAGACTTGAACTATAAAGAAAGCTGAGTGCCGAAGAATTGATGCCTTTGAACTGTGGTGTTGGAGAAGACTCTTGAGAGTCCCTTGGACTGCAAGGAGATATAACCAGTTTATCCTAAAGCAAATCGGTCCTGAATATTCATTGGAAGGACTGATGTTGAAGGTGAAACTCCAATCCTTTGGCCACCTGATGTGAAGAATTGATTCATTTGAAAAGACCCTGATGGTGAGAAACAGGGAAGGCAGCAGGATAAGGGGACAACAGATGAGATGGTTGTATGGCATCAATGGACATGAGTTTGAATCAACTCTGAGATTTGGTGATGGACAGACAGGCCTTGAATTCCACAGTCCATGAGGTTACAAAGAGTTGGACAGGACTGAGTGACTCAACTGGGCTGAACTGAACTATTAATTTTAAATCTAAATAACAGGTTTATTTAAACGATTTTCTCTTGATAGAACTTTCTAGCTACCTTCCACATTTTTTTCCTTTTGTGGAATTTTACATCAACTTGCTATTCCCTTATCCCTCATTCATTCATTTATTGATTCAAAAAATATATACTGAAATTCTGATGTGCCACACTCTAACTTAATGCTGAGGCTGTGATGATAAATAAAACTGAATATTTTCATGAGTCATATCAATCATTGTTAGTTGCTAAGCCATGTCCAACTCTTTTGCAACTCCATGGACTGCAACCCACCAGTTTCTGCCATCCATGAGATTTCTCAGGCAAGACTACTGGAGTGGGTTCTCATTTCCTTCTCCAAGGGATCTTCCCAACCCAGGGATGGAACCCAGGTCTCCTGTGTCTCCTGCATTGGCAGGTGATTCTTTACCACTAAGCCACCTGGGAAGCCCTTTGGAATCATTAGCTTATTATAAATCAACGAGAATTCAAGTATGAGGTCTTAGACACAGAATGTGTCAGGGACTTCCATGAAATATATTAAATATTATTCAGAGTTAGCATTCTTAACTTGAATGTTTTAGTCGTATCTCTTGGGAAATAAATGGTCTGCAATTCAGTTACATTTTCTACTGCAGTGAGATCCCTGGAAAAGAATAAAGATATGGGAACTGGTCTAATCACTTTTGTAAACATTCCAGGAAAATATTTGAAAACATAACAGATGTTTCTATCTATAGAATGTTTCATCAACATGTTTCTGATATCAACAGTTGCCATTTAAAAATTAAATCTGTAGGTTTTTGAGTCTTGAAGAATGTTCTCCAAAAATGTTTTGAGTCCTGAAAAATGTTCCATAATCCTGATAATCATTTGAACATAATGTGAAGATGTGTCATGGCACAAATTGCTCTTCCTCTCATAGAAATGTCTGAAAACCTCACCGAGAAACCTCTGATATTCTGTACAAACTCATGTGATGGGAGAATTAGGAAGAAAGACCCGGGGACTTTTTGAAAAGCTGTCTTCCTGCCTTGGCTATGCCTGAGGTTATATTATAAAATCATCAGTAAAGCTTGGAAGTGGCAGAGACATCTGATCTATATGTCTGCTTTGATGATCTGATTCGATCCCTTGTGTTATGTCACCAATAAAAGCAGAAGTAAGAAGTTTTACTATGGTAATAAAGAAATATTGTAAGAGTCCTTCCACTGAAAACGTAGGAAAGAAAGAAAAGTTCCAAAACTGCTCTCATCTCAAAAAAAAAAAAAAAGAGAGAGAGACATTTGGATGGAGAGGTGCCAAAAATACTGATTTCAATGATCATACAAAACTGAATACTGAATCAAAATGTATAAGTTGGAGGAATGACAGTAATGCTTTATCATATTTTAATTTACATTGAAAATTTGTATATGAAAATTTTCCCAAGTAGAATGTAGGTAGTAATGGAATAAATTCAGAGCTCTGAGCATGTGTGCTGTGCTCAGTCACTTCAGTTGTTTCTGACTCCTTGTGCCCCCATGGACTGTAACCTGTCATACCCCTCTGTCCATGGGATTCTCCAGGCAAGAACAATGCAGTGGGTTGTCATGCCCTCCTCTCTCTGAGCATACATAAATCCAAATTGGATGTATTGAAAAATCTTAAATGTTTAGCTTGGTATTGCCTTGTTGATTATACCAGTGAAAAAGGTTGTAATATGCACCTGGGAGTATAGGAGCAAAGAACCTTTGAACAAAGAACCTTTTGCAGTAAATAGAAAAAAAATTAATTACAGTGTATTAAAGATGTGGTTTGCTTTTCACATCATTTCTTTATATGATTTTCTTTATATATATACTGTTCCTTTGTTTAAACATAAACATTTAAAAAAAAAGCCTCTCGTATGAAGAGAGACAGATTAGAGGAAGAGTAGGATGATTTAATTCCAACAACTGTCTACATCAGTTTTCAAGAAAGCAAATTTCCAAGGAAATTTGACATTCTAACCATACTATATCAAATCTAGTAGGGTAGCGTCTGAATTAACCATGGTCAGGGACGGGTGGTGATGGAGTCAGAAGGTAGGATGCATGGTCCCCTCTCCAGTGAGTCCCTGTTAGGGGAAAGGATGGAACAGTTCACTCCCTGATGAGGCACCAGGTGGAAGAGAGCCTCCATGTCCCAGAATCTAAAGACCTGTTCGCTCTTCTCTTAATGTGGGTGAGCTCTGATTTGGACTCTTGTGTATGGCAGATATTTGTAGGAACTTGGCTCAAATTCATAAAATGAATGAGCTCATGGGTGCCAGTTCTTTCAGCCAAAGGTGGGGTTTGATAGTGGTGGATGTCTCTTTTGGGGACACCAACGTGACGTAATGAGTTATCTTGTAGACGGCTTTTGCTTTGGTCTTAACTTCTGGTGGAAAGTTATGGGGAAATTTTGGGTGGGCAGAGACTGTCTCTCAAGAAGACAGTGGGTACAGAGCTGATGGTATTAATAGGAAAGCTGTCTCAGGAGAGCATGAAGATACCATGCCACCGCTTTCTTCACAATGTTTCCTCTATACGAACATTTGAAAGAGATTGAGGATAGAAACATTTGATTTTGCTTCTTAGATATTGACCAAAAGTCTAGCATGACTTGGAATTTATTTTCATGAATATATCAATTCCTCCAAATTTGTTGTTGTTGCTGTTCAGTTGCTAAATCATGTCCCACGCTTTGCTACCTCATGGACTGCAGTATGCTTGGCTCCTCTGTCCTTCACTATCGCCCAGAGTTTGCTCAAACTCATGTCCATTGATTCAGTGATGCCATCCAACCATCTCATCCTCTGTTGCCCCCTTCTCCTCCTGCCCTCAATCTTTCCCAGCATCAGGGTCTTTTTCAGTAAGTCTACTCTTTGCATCAGATGGCCAAAGTATTGGAGCTTCAGTTTCAGCATCAATCCTTCCAATGAATATTCAGGGTTGATTTCCTTTGGGATTGACTGGTCTAATCTCCTTGCTGTCCAAAGTACTCCCAAGAGTCTTCTCCAGAACCACAGTTCAAAAGCATAAATTCTTAGGTTCTCAGCCTTCCTTATGGTCCATCTCTTTTATCCATACATGACTACTGGAGAAAACATAGATTTACTATATGAATATTTGTGTGCAAAGTGATGTCTCTGCTTTTGAATATGTTGCCTAGGTTTGTCATTGCTTTCTTTCCAAGGAGCATGCGTCTTTTAATTTCATCCCTGAAGTCACTGTCCACAGTGATTTTGAAGCCAAAGGAAGGGAAATTTGTTACTGTTTCCACTTTGTCCCTGTCTCTTTGCCATGAAATGATAGGACTTGATGCCATGATCTTCATTTTTTGAACATCAAGTTTTAAGCCAGCTTTTTCACTCTCCTCGTTCACACTCATTAAGAGGCTCTTTAGTTCCTTTTCACTTTCTGCTGTTAGAATGATATTATCTGTATACATAAGGTTGTTGATATTTCTCCTGTCACTCTTAATTTCAGCTTGTGAGTCATCCAGGCCAGCATTTTGCATGATGTGTTCTGCACATAAGTTAAAGAAGCAGAATGACAATATACTGCCTTATATAATCCTTTCCCAATTTTGAAGCAGTCCACTGCTCCACGTCCATTTCTGACTCTTTGTACATTTTGTCAAATCCTGTGAGTGCATGCCATCTACTTTCTACACGTTGTGTGTTCCCTTCTCTCTTAGAGATCATGATCCATATACTGAACTTTTTTTCCCCTGGAATCTTGGCTTTTATCTTCAACTCATCAGCCCTATTAGTGGAAACTCTCATGCACATCTCCCTAAAATGAATCTGAGCAAAATTATATGTTCCAAACTAAAATTGCATTTCTCCCGTATATATGACAAACATCCTCTTTCTCAGAGAGGTTTGTTTCCCTTTAAAGAGTGGCAGGCAAAGCCCAGCAACTAGAGAAGCATCTTTATGTTACCTGCGTGCCAGCAGTAGGCAGGGGATACCAGTGATGGCTTAGAAGACTTTCTCATTTATTATTGGTTTATTGCCCTTCAAGGACAACAATGACTATTACTACTTTGTCATTAGCTCACATTTTATTTAGGTCTTTCCTACTTAAATTCTATTCTTTTTAAAATTCTAGCATTAAAAGCTTAGGCATATATATAATGAAGTGAAGTGAAAGTCACTCAGTCATGTCCAACTCTTTGTGCAGAGCCACCATAAAATAGATAACCAATGAGAATGTACTGTATAGAACAGGGAACTCTACTCTGCTCTGTGGTGAACTAAATGGGAAAGAAATCTGAAAAAGAGGAGGTACAGATATGTGTGTATATATGTATGTACATGCTGTATATATAACTGATTCACTTTGCTGCATAGTAGAAACTAACACAATATTGTAAAGCAACTGTACTCCGATAAATTATTTCTTTAAAAGATCTTCAACAACATAGTGAGCAGATAGGGAGTTAGAAGTGCAGAGCAGAAACTGCCTCCCGAAACAGTCATGTGACATTTTCCAGAGTCAAATTTGTTTTGTTTTCTGTGTGTGATTTTTGGCGTATTTGATGTATGTGTGTTGTGTTAGTCACTCAGTCGTGCCCGACTCTTTGCGACCCCATGGACTGCAGTCCACCAGGTTCCTCTGTCCATGAGATTTTCCAGGCAAGGATACTGGAGTGGGTTGCCATTTCCTTCTCCAGGGGATCTTCCCAACCCAAGGATCAAACCCAGGTCTCCTGCACTGTAGGCAAATTTGATGTATATACTCCTGCTAATATAAAGCCAGTTTAATGATGAATAGTTCTGGCACTACTTTCCAGCAGGTGTCAGAAATCCTATTTTCATCATTTCTAGAGGACAGTGCTAGTATTTTCTTCTCCCATCCCTGGGACAGTTTCATCATTAACTGCACATCCTAAAACTGAATTCAATCACAAAGAACTAAAATGACAATGCTTACCATGGTTAGCTGAAACTCCAATACTTTGGCCACCTGATGTGGAGAGCTGACTCATTTGAAAAGACCCTGATGCTGGGAAAGATTGAGGGCAGGAAGAGAAGGGGATGACAGAGGATGAGGTGGATGGATGGCATCACCGACTTGATTGACATGGGTTTGGATGGACTCCAGGAGTTGGTGATAGACAGGGAGGCCTGGAGTGCTGCAGTTCATGGGGTCACAAAGAGTTGGACACAACAGAGCAACTGAACTGAACTGAACTGAACTGTGGTTAGAGGTTTATGGAGGAGGATGACATAAATCAAGTCACCAATGAAAAGAAATAAAGAGTCAAAAATAGTACAATTAAAGCCCCAGATAGCCAGCAATACATTGCAAATGAGTAAGCGATTGCAGGTGCCAGTGCTCAGCCTTCTATACTGTGCAGCCGGCCACTTAGCACAAACTCATGCTCCCTGACATGGCAGATTTAGAACAACTTTGTTATCCTAAAGATTGTCCTACACAATTTCTGGAGTACATGTGCTCCACTTCAGAAACAACTGATTGGTTACGTGATGGAACGACGTCATGAAAATGCAAAGATGTGTGTGTGTGTGTATGTGTGTATAATAGGTGAGAAGATTAAATGGGTATAATACTTGCCCATATTAATGACTCAAATAATAAATATTCAACAGACAGAAAAAAGAGAAAAAAAAATAGAAAATTTTGTGAGGTTAAATAGGACCCTATTTTCAGGGAAAAATAAAATTAGACAAATGGAACATTATACAGAGATGAAAGGAAAATCAAGATTANTTTTAATGGCAGAGTAATACTCCATTGTGTATATATGCCACAGCTTGCTTATCCATTCATCTGTTGATGGACATCTAGATTGTTTCCATGTCCTGGCTCTTATAAACAGTGCTGCAATGAATATTGGGGTACATGTGTCTCTTTCAATTCTGGTTTTCTCGGTGTGTATGCCCAGCAGTGGGATTGCTGGGTCATAAGGCAGTTCTATTTGCAATTTTTTAAGGAATCTCCACACTATTTTCCATAGTGGCTGTACTAATTTGCATTCCCACCAACAGTGTAAGAGGGTTCCCTTTCCTCCACATCCTCTCCAGCATTTATTGCTTGCAGACTATAAATGTTTGCACAGTTTTAAAGATATTAACAAAATAATACAAAACACGAAAGAGCAAAACACAACAGAACTAAACTGATTATTGAGGTCCCAGAAGTCAAGAAAGAATTAGAAATAATATAATAGAAATTATGTCAGAAAAAATACTATAGTTGAAAGAACACAAAACCACAGCAACAACAAGATAATGCCTTAAGACAAATAGTAAAAGATTAAGATACAAAGCAACCGTAAAAACTGAAGAAAAGAAATGAGTTTAACAGGAACATAGGCAAGCTATTATACTTAGAATAAAGGGAAATTAAACCTACAGAAATAGGATATTAAGAATCAGAAGAAAAATCAAAGTAAGAAGATAGTATATACTAAGAGCTATCATTTTAAAAAATTCTGCAGATAAAACCAAAGTATGTTTAAATTACATATTTAGAAAAAAAAATGTCCATGTGCCTGGAAATATTGATTCTGAATAAACTCCAAAGCATGTTCTAATAAACTTGATGAACTTAAAAAAAAAAAGGAAAGAAGAATGAATATGTTTTGGAAGCACTAAGGAAAAAAAATAACATGTGACTTAGTATAGAAAAAAAACTAAAATATCATCAGACTTTTCAGCATCACTGAAGTTCATTAGATATATCAATAGAAGTGATATTGTTGATAAATTAAATGGAAATGCAATTGATTCATCATGGTGTACAGAGATGCTTTCACATAATACACAAAAAGTAGATGGCTCAATATGTGCTAAATAATACAGCATATATTTTTTCAACAGCGCTACAAATAATAAATCTTTCTCCCAGATACCCTAAAGTGCTTCGTAAATAATGAATATTTAAGAGCTCTGAGATTAAAACCTGTTGTCAGTATGGTTTGAATGAAAGGAAAAGGGGAGTTCACAGAAGTAACATAAGCCTTTCAAAAACATTAATCAAGTTAGAGTGAAGGTTGAAGACAGGACCCAAGATGACATGTCTGCCAACAGAGCACAGAAGAGCAAGCATTTTTTCTTAGAGTCTAATAACATTCATGTTAGCTTCCCATGAAAGTGAATTAAGCTCATGGGAAAGCACTAAGGTGGATCACAAGAGAAATAGATAACCTAGGAAAAATTAACTCTGATTATTATAAAGTGTAGAACAATAGTCAGTTCAGTTGCTCAGCGGTATCCAATTCTTGTGACCCTGTGGACTGCAGCATGCCAAGCTACGCTGTCCATCACCAACTCCCGGAGCATGCTCAGTACAAGTAATTTATTCTACCAGTAAAATGAACTTTGCTTAGAGTTCTTTAAAGGCATTTATTGGATTTGAAAAAGGAAAAAGGTACTTACAGATGCAATGGATAATACAACAAGCTGATAATAATAGTCTCGAAATGGAGAGTCTCCTATGGTTTGTACCTGATATCGAATGTTTAAAAACGTCTCCAGGAAAGTTTTGAGTCAGTTTTGACCCATCAAGAGTTTCTGATGCTTATTCGCACACGATATCTACGAGAATACTTGCACAGAAAGGACTCCATGCATTGTCTCATAGTCTTATCTCCACAAGTAGATGTGTGCCGTTAGTACCACCACTGACAATCAGTTCACTCATACAATCAGGCAGTTCATAGAGAGGTGAAGTGTTTTCCTTACTGCTAGTTCTCTAACTACAACTCTCCTCTCCTCAAATGACAGTGAAAGTGTTAGTCGCTCACTCATGTCCGCCTCTTTGCGACCCCATGGTCGATAGCCCACCAGGCTCCTCTGTCTATGGGCTCTCCCAGGCAACAATACTGGAGTGGGTAGCTGTTAATTTCTTCCGGGGATCTTCCCAATCCAGGTATTGAACTCGGGTCTCCTGCATTGCAGGCAGATTTTTTACTGTCTGAGCCACCAGGGAAGAATTAAATAACCATGCTAATTTGTATATCTCCATTTTATCCATAACACATATATATGAATGCAAAAGTGCTCACCAAAATATAATCTATAGATGAATCAAAATCCCAATATGCTAGAAAATATCAATTTTTGAATGTGTATATTCAAAATATGAAGCTAAGTACCTATGATTTTCGCCAACAAGATTTTTCGTGGACAGGTAATATCATCACTGAAACAGAAATGCAGAATGCATGCACTTAAACAGCAGGCTGTGTTTAGTCTTATATAAAATCCCTTTACCCCTGAACCTCCTGTGGAACCCTAATGTGTGTGTGTTCTGGTCAGTGTTTTGGTGGCCCTCATTGCATAGAGTAGACAGAGAGAAGACAGAAAATAGAAACATAATGGGACAATTCAATTAAAAATCCCCATTGATAAAGAGCTTCAGTCTTGGCTGCAGTAATTTTAATTGTGCAGGGGTTCCCTGTGATGAAGGCTCAGGTGCAGGACACCCTGCTATTAAATGTGCAAGGTGTCCTCCGAAAGTGCTTCAGCCCCTCCTGGCAGGATAGATGCAGCAGCTTCAATTTGCAGCCATGCTCTCCCAGTGATCACAGGGAAACACAAAAACGGACTCTCCAGTCAAATGTTCACACAAAGAATAATGACTTCTGAAGTGGTGACATGTTTTATAAAGCTTCTGAGTGGCTTGCCTCCAATCTGTGTGTTAGAATAATTTTCACTGTAAAGAAGAGTAAAAATCATCTCCTTTTATGTTGAAAGAAGTAGATGTGGACCGTGTGTAAGTCTAAAATGGTAATGATGGAAAGAAATTGTGAAAAGTACGCAACCCACTAAGGGATCCACTGTGTTTGAAATCCTATCACAGAGATGCTAACTCACTCATTCCCTTGTGAAAGAAAATCACACAGGTGACTGTCAGCCCTGTCAAATATCAGTGAATAATTGATCAACAATCGTCCACACTCTCTCTCAAGAAGAATTGGAAAGCTGTCCAAAATTATTCTTCTCCAAGAAGAATTGGAAAGCTGTCCAAAGCTATCCAGAGTATCACTGAGTGACCCCCAAGGCTACTACAAATGCTTAATGAGGTCTTTGTGGGATCTTTTGAAATTTTGCTTTTAATGTTTAAAGCCTTTTTTTTTCTCACCCCATTTTCTTTTCAGACTCTCATGACTCCACTTTAATAATCTTCTTTATTATTTTGGGACACAGTGGAAATGAAGACAGCCTTTGCACTTGATTTATAAAGCACATATTACCATAGCAACCATATGTAATTTTGAAAAAAAGGCATCTGTGTAAGAAACTGGATATCTAAATGAGAAATGACGAAAACTGGTAAGACCATTTATTTTTTAAAGCTTATTCTCTTCTCCACCACTGCCTTATTTACATTTTCAAATAGTCTATTATTTGTGCACTTTCCGTACACCTGGGTTCAATAAAGTTCTAGCCATTGTTTCTGGATTCATGTGGAAGAGTTCCCATTTTCTGAGACACTCCATCAAACCTAGGTTAAATAGTTTAACTACATACAACTCAGTGAAAAAAATATGAAATCTTTAGCCTTTCTAAGACAATTCCCAAATACTAAAAATGAAGCAGTTCTTGACATTGTAAAAAGAAAACCAGACTATTGGTTAAAATTCTTAACAGGGACTAGATGCTATGTTCTCAGTGAGTGAAGTTAGCAAGAACACTTTTATAACCAAGTCAAGCAGGCAGCAGTGTATCTGAAAGCAGGTCAGGCTCATGGGCGTCCCAAGAATGGAGCCATAACAGAATAGAAGTGTGTCATTTAGGGATGCAGATCTCTAGAAAGACACAGAGATTGGTACTTAACGTCCTTCAGTAAATAAACACTGCATGCATGTTCATGATAATGTTAGGTAACTTACAAGCCTCGAATGATATAGCAATGAATAAATGGGTAAAGTCTCTTTCTACAGGGCATTTCCCCAGTGGCTCCATGGTAAAAAAAAAAAAAAAAAATCCACCTGCAGTGTAAGAGATACAGGAGATGTGAGTTTGATCCTTGGGTGAGGAAGGCCCCCTGGAGGAGTACATGGCAACCCACTCTAGTATTATTGCCTGGAGAATCCCAGGGACCGAGAAGTCTGACAGGCTACAGTCTATAGTGTCACAAAAATCAGACACTGAGACACTGAGCAATCAAACACTGAAGCAACTGAGTTTATACATGTCTACAGGGAACTTAGAGGTCAGTGGAAAATAAAACATTAAAAATCATGTATAATATATATGTAATAAATAATGTTCTGACTAGGTGTGTTATAAGTGATGTGAAGAAAAACAGAAAAATATAATAAAGGACCCGGGGGCTCTCATCTTCTGGTGTCATATCTTCTGACCTTTGCATACTATTTGTGGCATTCTCATGGCAAGAATACTGAAGCAGGTTGCCATTTCCCCCTCCCAGACCATGTTTTGTGAGAACACTGCACTGGGACCCACCTGTCTTGGGTGGCCCTGCATGGCATGGCTCATAGCTTCTTGGAGTTAGGCAAACCCTTCGCTACAAGGCTGTGATCCATGAAGGGGACAAAAGGTCATGAGCAAAACTCATATTTTTGCTTATGTTGGTAATAGAACAAAGAATAGGAATATATTGTTTGGTTACTGTTTTGTGGTAAATGTAAGAAGAAAAATCAATGTGTTTGCCTTTAGGCAGCTTTCTAGAAATCTAATATATAATAGTTACCTATAATTTATCATAAATAAAGAACTCAGTTGTTTTAAAATTGATAACATTTCAGTTAAGTGTGTGATGTCATTGCTGTGCTTGGCTTTTTGCTTTGATCTTTAGGTCATCTGCAGTAAATGATTCAGGGGTATATTAATCAATACTTCTGTAAGTTTCCTAGTGGCTCTGGGGTAAAGAATCTGCTTGCAGTGCAGGAAATACAGGTTTGATCCCTGGGTGGGATGGCAACTCATCCCAGTATTATTGCGTGGGACATCCTGTTAACAGAGGAGCTTGGTAAGCTACAGTCCATGGGGTTGCATAAGAGTTGGGTATGACTAAGTGACCGAACGACAGTAACCGCTGTGAGCTCAGTCATCCCATACATTTTCTCCAGCTTTCCCATCTAATACATAATGACTTTATTTTTGCTTCTCATATTCAAACTTACATAGGATTTGTGATGGATTTAATATACTCTCATTCACAGAACTTTTCTTTTCAGTGGCCTATCACAATGTATATGTTTATTGTAGAAAATATGAAAATAACAGATCAGTACACTGACTTGTCTGAAGAGGTATGCAATAAATTGTGTGTGTGTGTGTGTGTGTATGTGCACGCGCCTATATGTGATGAAAGAAACTGGTTTTAATATCTTTGTTCATGATTTTGATTTATCATGTAGACCTACAGAGTCAATAAGCTGTGAGTGTTGTCTTTCTATCCTAAGTGAGGTAAACTACACATTAATAGTGAATTTTTATGTGAATATTTTGTAAGACAGTCACCTCTATAAAACAGAAGATGGATATTTTCCCAACTCTATCAACTCTCTCAGTTCAGTTCAGTTGTTCAATCATGTCCAGTTCCTTGTGAATCCATGAATCACAGCATGCCAGGCCTCCTTGTCCATTACTAACTCCTGGAGTTCACCCAGACCCATGCGCATTGAGTCAGTGATGCCATCCAGCCATCTCATCCTCTGTCGTGCCCTTCTTCTCCTGCCCCCAATCCCTCCCAGCATCAGAGTCTTTTCCAATGAGTCAACTCTTCACATGGGATGGTCAAAGTATTGGAGTTTCAGCTTCAGCATCAGTCCTTCCAATGAACACCCAGGACTGATTAACTTTAGAATGGACTGGTTGGATCTCCTTGCAGTCCAAGGGACTCTCAAGAGTCTTCTCCAACACCACAGTTCAAAAGCATCAATTCTTCGGTGTTCAGCTTTCCTCACAGTCCAACTCTCTCATCCATACATGATCACTGGAAAAACCATAGCCTTGACTAGACAGACCTTTGCTGGCAAAGTAATGTCTCTGCTTTTTAATATGCTATCTAGGTTGGTCATAACTTTCCTTCCAGGGAGTAAGCATCTTTTAATTTCATGGCTGCAATTACCATCTGCAGTAATTGAAGACAGTAGGGAAAATCACTAGACCATTCAGGTATAGCCTAAGTCAAATCCCTTATTATACAGTGATGATGCTGTGAAAGTGTTGCATTCAATGTGCCAGCAAATTTGGAAAACTAAACAGTGGCCACAGGACTGGATAAGGTCAGTTTTCATTCCAGTCCCAAAGAAAGGCAATGCCAAAGAATGCTCAAACTGCTGTAAAATTGCACTCATCTCACATGCTAGTAAAGAAATGCTCAAAATTCTCCAAGACAGGCTTCAGAGGTATGTGAACCATGAACTTCCAGATGTTCAAGCTGGTTTTAGAAAAGGAAGCAGAACCAGAGATCAAATTGCCAACATCTGCTAGATCATGGAAAAAGCAAGAGAGTTCCAGAAAAACATCTATTTATGCTTTATTGACTATGCCAAAGCCTTTGACTGTGTAGATCACAATAAACTGTGGAAAAT
>SJYV01029546.1:1190733-1228968 GCA_006410875.1 Neotragus pygmaeus
GCTGTGAAAGTGCTGCACTCAATAAGCCAGCAAATTTGGAAAACTTCAGCAATGGCCACAGGACTGGAAAAGGTCAGTTTTCATTCCAATACCAAAGAAAGGCAATGCCAAAGAATGTTCAAACTACCGCACTATTGCACTCATTTCACATGCTAGCAAAGTAATGCTCAAATTTCTCCAAGTCAGGCTTCAGCAATACATGAACTGTGAACCTTCTGATGTTCAAGCTGGTTTTAGAAAAGGCAGAGGAACCAGAGATCAAATTGCCAAAATCCTCTGGATAGTGGAAAAAGCAAGAGAGTTCCAGAAAAACATCTATTTCTGCTTTATTGCCTATGCCAAAGCCTTTGACTATGTGGATCACAATAAGCTGGGAAAAATTCTGAAACAGATGGGAATACCAGACCACCTAACTTGCCTCTTGAGAAATGTGCATACAGGTCAGAAAGCAACAGTTAGAACAGGACATGGAACAACAGACTGGTTCCAAATAGGAAAAGGAGTACATCAAGCCTGTATATTGTCACCCTGCTTATTTAACTTCTATGCAGAGTACATCATGAGAAACACTGGACTGGAAGAAGCACAAGCTGGAATCAGGATTGCCGGGAGAAATATCAATAACCTCAGATATGTAGATGACACAACCCTTATGGTAGAAAGTGAAGAGGAGCTAAAAAGCCTCTTGATGAAAGTGAAAGAGGAGAGTGAAAAAGTTCAGAAAACGAAGATCATGGCATCCAGTCCCATCATTTCATGGGAAATAGACGGAGAAACAGTGGAAACAGTGTCAGACTTTATTTTGGGGGGCTCCAAAATCACTGCAGATGGTGACTGCAGCCATGAAATTAGAAGACACTTACTTCTTGGAAGAAAAGTTATGACCAACCTTGATAGCATATTCAAAAGCAGAGGCATTACTTTGCCGACTAACGCCCGTCTAGTCAGGGCTATGCTTTTCCCTGTGGTCATGTATGGATGTGAGAGTTGGACTGTGAAGAAGGCTGAGTGCCAAAGAATTGATGATTTTGAACTGTGGTGTTGGAGCAGACTCTTTGAGAGTCCCTTGAACTGCAAGGAGATCCAACCAGTCCATTCTGAAGGAGAGTAACCCTGGGATTTCTTTGGAAGGAATGATGCTAAAGCTGAAACTGCAGTACTTTGGACACCTCATGCGAAGAGTTGACTCATTGGAAAAGACTCTGATGCTGGAAGGTATTGAGGGCAGGAGGGGAAGGGGATGACAGAGGATGTGATGGCTTGATGGCATCACTCACTCAATGGACGTGTATCTAAATGAACTCCAGGAGTTGGTGATGGACAGGGAGGCCTGGCGTGCAGCAATTCATGAGGTCGCAAAGAGTCAGACACCACTGAGAGACTGAACTGAACTGTACTGTACTGAGAGATTTAAGACAAGAATCAATGGTACGTATATACAATGGAATACTACTCAGCCATAAAAGAAACACATCTGCATCAGTTCTAATGAAGTGAATGACCCTAGATCCTATTATACAGAGTGAAGTAAGTCAGAAATTGAAAACAAATATCATATATTAATCCATATATATGAGATCTAGAAAAATGGTACTGATGAATCTATTTGCAGGGCAACAATGCAAATGCAGACATAGAGAACAGACTTGTGGTCACAACGGGGCAGGAGAGAGTGGGACAAATTGAGAGAGTACCATTGAAGCATATGCATCACTTTATTTAAAATTAGATAACCTATGGGAATTTATTGTATGATACAGGGAGCACAAATGAGGTGCTCCATGACAATTTAGAGAGTTGGAATGGGATGGGATTTGGGAAGGAGGTTCAAGAGGGAGGGGACATATGTATACCTATGACTAATTCATGTTGATGTATGGCAGAAACCAAAATAATATTGTAAAGCAATTATCCTCCAATTAAAAATAAATAAATTCCACAATAATAAAAATAATAATGGTGACACTCCAAACAAACAGGCTGTTCTATTTCCTCCAAAATTATATACTTACATGGTAAAGAGTGGAAAATAATTGTCAGCAATCCCGATAATATATTAATTCCAGGATACCTCTGGGGAGTATAAAGTATACCAGAAGAGAAAGATGGTAAGGGAGGAGAATAAAGAGAATTAAGGAGTTAATACACTATATTGTCAAATATTGTAGAGGCTGACACAATTTTAAAATTAAAATGATGGAAATAATCTATGGACTTCTTAATGTTACCATGCCTAAGCTCATACTGCTTGCCACATGACAGGCAGATAAATGGGGAGAATAGTTGTTGAGGCAAAGAATATTGACTTTATTTGGAAAGCCAGAAGATTGAAAATAGGGTGGACTAATGTCCCAAAAGGCCTTCCCTGGTGGCTCAGAGGTTAAAGTGTCTGCCTCCAATGTAGGAGACCTGGTTTTGATCCGTGGGTCGGGAAGATCCCCTGGAGAAGGAAATGGCACCCCACTCCAGTATTCTTGCCTGGAGAATCCCATGGATGGAGGAGCCTGATAGGCTACAGTCCATGGGGTCGCAAAGAGTCAGACACGACTGAGTGACTTCACCTCAACTTAGTGTCCCAAAGAACCATCTTGCCCAGGTTTGGATCCTAGCTTTCTTTACAGAACAAAGAGAAGGGAGTTAGGAGGTAAAGTAAAAAGGTGACAAGTCACTGATTTTTTTCGTGGGTATAGGGAATTATTTTTTAAAATTTAATTAATTAGACTGCATCAGGTCTTAATTGGAGCTCTCAGAATCTTCACTGCATCATGAAAAATCTTTTGATGCAGTGCATGGACACTCTAGTTGCAGCCACAGGCTTACTTGCTCAATAGCATGTGGGATCTTAGTTCCCCAACCAGGAAAGGTCTCCTACATTGTGAGACTGATTCTTCACCACTGAACCACCAGGGAAACCCCTGGGTCATTATTTACTTTAATCTGTAGCCAACATCACTTTTGTAAATTTTAAAAAGAATAATGTTCTTTACCAGCTCTGTAGGGGGCCATGGTGACTTGCTGCTTGCTCTGCATGTGTTTAACTGGACAATATCTTCTTTGTGAGCTTTATGTAACACACCAGCATGTCATTTTGATATATGATGCTTTGTCTAAAAAATGTATATGATTAGGCCTTTGACTTCTAACAGATGGAACACTTCTTAGAGCTTTCTGAGAATCTGCTTTCCAGGTTATAATCCTCAATTTGGCTAGAATAATATTCCCTTTTTTTCTTCTTAAAAATTCCAATATGGAGTCAGATTTGTTCTTCCCTATTAAGCTAATGGGATAATCATCATTGACTTGAAGAAGAGAAACTTCAGTGCAATGAAAGGGTGGGCAGTATATTCTAGCACTGTCCAACAGAGTTTTCTGTGAAGATGAAAGTGAACTGTCCACAAAGTCCAGCATGGCAGCCTTAGCCACAGGCAACCCTTGAACAAATGAAATGTGGCCAGTGTCACTGAGGAAATGATATTTATTCTAATTTAATTAAATATTACTGGCCTAGGGAATCCCCTGGTGTTTTATTGGCTAAGACTCTGCACTCCCAATGCAAGAGGCCCAGGTTCGATCCCTTGTCAGGGAACTAGATCCCACAAGCCACAGCAAAGATGAAAGACCCTGTATCCCACACCTAAGATCTAACAGAGCCAAATAAATAAATAAAAACAATAAATATTAGTAATCTAAAGTAGCTACAGTACTTCTAATCACAGAACTACAGACTTCAGAAGTTAATATGTAGTAAGAAACATTGATATAAATGATACTTTCAAAAGATCTTATAAAAAGGTAAAATCATTTGAAATAATCTATTGATTTTCATGAATGCACCCATGATGGATTAAAAGTAAGCATTATAAATGATACTGGGGGGAAAGGTAGAATGAACAAGGTGAAGAAAATGAAATACAAGTAAAGTGTGAAAAACAATCTTAATATTTGTTGAGTAGTTCCTGAATTAATTTTCTTGAAAAGTGATAAAGCTATGATGCAGTTAAAAGTATATCATTGTTCAGTCACTCAGTCATGTCCAACTCTGAGACCTTATGGACTGCAGCATGCTAGGCTTCCCAGTCCTTCACTATCTCCTGGAGTTTGCTCAAACTCATGTCCATTAAAAATATAGTTAATATATTAATTTTATATTATATAATTTGTTGTTATTGTTCAATTGCCCAGTTGTGTCCAACTCTTTGCAACTGTATAGTATATTTAACATATAGTTAATACATGAAAAATATAGTTAAAATATAGTAAAAGCTTATTTTTCTGCCTTGGCATATATCCTGGTTATTCTGTATCTTCCCAAGTAGATCACTTCTGCTTTGACCTGATTTATATTGTGAGAGACTGCATTCCGTCAACTACATTTCTCAGATTCCTTTGATCTATAACTTTCTATTAAGTTTGTCCATTGAGAGGATTCAGAATATCCAAGAAGAAGAGAATGGAAAAATCAGAGCATCCATTGTACCTGAAAGGCATCTCCCGCCTCCCTCGCTGACATCACTTGTCTGACAGCTTCTCTCAGTTCCTCCTCTTCCTGCCCTTTCTCTAGCTATAGATCTCACTATCCCCTGCAGTCCCAGGGGGAAGTTATTATGGTTCACATTGTTGATTGACCTGGTATTTAATAATTATTTGTTTTTTTAACCCTCTCCACACCTCTGGAAACATTTCATTAAACTCTCTTTAGTTATACCCTTTAAATGGATAATGTGTGTCCTGTAAAGCTTAATTAATTGGAAACGAAGAGTAGGCCCAGAAATCAGTCCCTCAAATTGAGATTCTGGCATTGAGTGTCTAATATAGTTGATGGACTCAAAGATTACATTCTTGCCAGGGAGAGGTGCTGCTGGTGCTGCTGCTAAGTCGCTTCAGTCATGTCCGACTCTGTGTGACCCCTTAGATGGCAGCCCACCAGGCTCCCCTGTCCCTGGGATTCTCTAGGCAAGAACACTGGAGTGGGTCGCCAATTCCTTCTCAATGCATAAAAGTGAAAAGTGAAAGCGAAGTCGCTCAGTCGTGTTCGACTCTCAGTGACCATAGGGACTGCAGCCTACCAGGCTCCTCCATCCATGGGATTTTCCAGGCAAGAGTACTGGAATGGGATGCCATTGACTTCTCTGCATCAGTACATGACTACTAGAAAAACCATATCTTTGACTCTACAGACCTTTATCAACAAAATGATGTTTCTGCCTTTTTTTTTTTATGTCTCTGCTTTTTAATACACTAAGTTTGTCACAGTTATTCTTTTAAAATTCTTTTAATTTCATGACTGCATTCACCATCCGCATTGATTTTGGAGTCCAAAAAATGAAATCTGACACTGTTTCCACATTTTCCCCACCTATTTTCTATGAAGTGATGGGACTGGAAGCCATGATCTTTGTTTTTTGAATGTTGAATTTTAAACCAGCTTTTTCACTTTTCTTTCACCTTCATCAGAAGCCTCTTTAGTTCTTCTTCACTTTTTGC
This sequence comes from Neotragus pygmaeus, assembly GCA_006410875.1. Lineage (NCBI taxonomy): Eukaryota > Metazoa > Chordata > Mammalia > Artiodactyla > Bovidae > Neotragus > Neotragus pygmaeus. The sequence goes on from SJYV01029546.1 coordinate 1,196,218, forward strand.
CTTTAAAGTGGTATCATCTGCATATCTGAGATTGTTGATATGTCTCCTGACAATCTTGATTTCTGACTCCAGTTTGTGATTCATCCAGCCTGGCATTTTGCTTGATTAACTCCACATCTAAGTTAAATAAGCAGGACTGTAGTATAGAGTGAAAGAGTAAAGGAAAGCTAATTTAAAACTCAGTAGATATGTTTAATACCACAGATGGAAATTTGGGGAGTTTAAAAATCAAACAGTATCAGATATTTGAAGAGGAAAACAAGACAACAGAGAAAAACTTAGGAGAAATATGGGGCAGGTGAAAAGTTCTTGAATATTTAATTATAACTGTAGAAGAAGAGATGACAGAAAATACAAAAGAAACAATATATTAAGTGATAATGGTCAACAAATTGTGAAAACTGCTGAAAGATCTGAAACCAACAAAACAGGAAGCAGTATGAACCCTAGAAAAGATAGTTAATCAGGCCCATCTAGAGACTGCTAACACAGCAGGAGACTAGAGATGATGAGCAGATTTGGGGGGTAACAACAACAACAACAACAACAAAGACACATCAAAAAGTACAGCAGCTTCCTCTTGACAGAAAACCACTGAATGACATCTTCAAAGTGATAACCAAATAAACAAACAAAACTGCCATTTGCTCCCAAAATAAAAGCACGTTGAAAAATTACAGTCAAAGAGAAATTGATCTAATTTGACACCACCAAATATGCTAAAGGAATCATTAAAGCAAGCTATTTGTGAAACAGAAAATTATCCCATGGGAGCAGAGACTATGAGAAGGAATATAGAGTAATAAAAAGAAATATGTGGGTAAACATAGAATATGAATAATATTGTTTGCATTTTTTAAAATATATAACTTTAATAGCAAAATGGCAATAGGGAATAAATGGGGTAAAAAGGCTGTAAAATTCGTTCATTGTCATTGCAAGACAAGAGTAGAAATATGTACAAGTCTTCATAAGTCAAGGATGCCTACTCCAATTTTTAGGGTATTTATAAAATACAAAATAATCCAAAACTTACAACTAACTGAGGTAAAAAAAAATAAAGGAGATAGAAAAGAACTCTAAGAAAAATAAGAGAAAGAAATAAAGTAATAAGTAAAAGACAAAAAAGGGAACAAATAGAAATTAAGTATTTAGATGGCAGATCTCAAACAAAATATGTTCTTAATTACATTTATGGTAAATTGACAAAACGTGAAATTTAAAGCAGAGATTTTCAGATCAAATTATTTTTTTCAGTCAAAGATATGCTTCTTTTCAATGACAAAACTGAAATAAAATTACACATAAACATTGAGATTAAATTGTGATACATATACACAATGGAATATTACTCAGCTATAGAAAGGAGAACATTTGAGTCAGTTCTAATGAAGTAGATGAAACTGGAGCCTCTTATAAAGAGTGGTGTAAGTCCAAATGAGGAAGATACATACTGTATATTAACATAGTTCAGTTCAGTTCAGTCACTCAGTTGTAACATACCTAGATGAAATTTAGAAAGACAATAACAATGATCCTACATGCAGGACAGCAAAGGAGACACAGATGTAAGTAATAGACTTTTGGACTATGTGAAAGAAGGAGAAGGTGGGACAATTTGAGAGAATAGCACTGAAACATGTATATGTAAAATAGACCATATGTAAAATAGATGGCCAGTGCAAGTTTGATGCATGAAGCAGGGCACTCAAAGCCAAGCGTACCTGTGGCTGATTCATGTCGATGTAGAACAAAAACCACCACAAGATTGTAAAGTAATTATCCTCCAATTAAAATAATTAATTAATTTTTTAAAACTATGAATTCAAAAAAAAAAGAAATCAATATCAAAAGATAATTGAGGAGCCTGTTTCTGTTCAAGATGGCAGGGTATAAGGACATGGCCTCAGTAATTATCCTACAATTAAAATAAATAGATTAATTAAAAATAAAGACTTTAAAGAAAAAGTATAAAGAATGTATAGTGCAAAAACTGCAGTAAAGACCTATTAAATCTATGGCAATGCCAAACATTAAGGCAGACAACTTTGATAGATATAAAGCTCAAATTCATGTTCATTGAGTCAGTGATGCCATCCAACCATCTCATCCTCTATTGCCCTCTTCTTCCCCTGCCCTCAATTTTTCCCAGCAACATGCACATTTATGAAGAGTCAGTTCTTCCTATCAGGTGGCCAAAGTGTTGGAGCTTCAGTTTCAGCATCAATCCTTCCAGTGAATATTCAGAGTTGATTTCCTTTAAGATTGATCTAAATAAAACTTCATTAAATTACAGAAGCATTATATACACCTGCATTCACAGTGGGAACTGCTTACATGCCTCTTTTAGTAATTGATAGAACTCTTAAGATGAACAAATGAAAAGTAAATAAACATTCAACTGAACTCTCTGTACCCCTGACCTGGGTATAAAATGTCCTGCTCAAAAGTTCAGAATACATACTTCATACTCTTTCCAATCTTACATGCACTTATTTCTGTGAAAACTAACCATATGTGGAGTAATAAAGAATGTTTCAAAGATCTTAAAGAATTTAAACCACAGGGGGGATATTCTCTGACCAAAATAACTAAATTGCTTGACCGAACAATAGATATGTTTTAAAAAGACAAGAATATTTCAAAATGAAGAAAAATAAATCAATAAATTTCTAAATAACACATCAAGTAAAGAAGAAATTATAATCGAAAATATTTTCAGTGTATTAAAATTAAATTTATTAAAACACTAAATACATAGTCACTTCATGGCAAATAAATGGAGAAACAGTGGACACAGTGTCTGACTTTATTTTTCTGGACTCCAAAATTACTGCAGATGGTGATTGCAGCCATGAAATTAAAAGACGCTTACTCCTTAGAAGGAAAGTTCTGACCAACCTAGACAGCATATTAAAAAGCAGAGACATTACTTTGCCGACAAAGGTCCATNCTTGTGCTTCTTCCAGTCCAGCGTTTCTCATGATGTACTCTGCATATAAGTTAAATAAGCAGGGTGACAATATACAGCCTTGATGTACTTCTTTTCCTATTTTGAACCAGTCAATTGTTCCATGTCCAGTCTAACTGTTGCTTCCTGACCTGCATATAGGTTTCTCAAGAGGCAGGCCAGGTGGTCCGGTATCCCCATCTCTTTAAGAATTTTCCACAGTTTATTGTGATCCACACAGTCAAAGTCTTTGGCATAGCCAATAAAGCAGAAATAGATGTTTTTCTGGAACCCTCTTGCTTTTTTGATGATCCAGCAGACGTTGGCAATTTGTTTGCAAATTTTTATTTTTAAATTTGTTTTTATTTATATAATAGCCATTTTAAAAACTACACTCTTAGCTGGTATTGCTGGATTCCCTGGTGACTCAGATGGTAAAGAATCTGCCTACAGTGCGAGACACCCAGTTCCTGGTCAGGAAGATCCCCTGAGTAGAAAATGGCAACCCATTCCAATATTCTTGCCTGGAAAATCCAATGGACAGAGGAGCCTAGTGGTCTACAGTCCATGGGGTCACAAAGATTTGGACATGACTGAATGACTAACACTTTCACTCTTCACTCTTTAGCAACTCTCCAATATACAATATAGGAGTGTTGTCATTGTGTTGCTATTACATCTCCAGAACTTATTCATCTTACAACTGAAAGTTTGTACATTGGTTCTGTGAGATGGGATGAAACAGGAGGACTAACCCCGGGCTTGGAGCTTTACCCGAATCTTTCTGCCTCCTAGGAAAGGTTTTCAGACCCTCGCTTGCCGCTCTCCTAGCCTTCAGCCACTTGGCCCCCTCCCCTGAACCTATGCATGACTGCTGTAGTTTATGTCCTTGGCAGGGAATCTGCCAAGGGTGTTTGTGGTGGGTGAGCTGAGATGTAGGAACCCTGCGCAGGTGAGATCAGCAAAGGGTGGTAGTTGTTCCTGCAAACCATTTCTTCAGGGTCTGCACTCTCCCTGCAACCATCTGTATGCACAAAGGAAACATTAGTATATTATGGAATTTCTATTATATACACTACTCTTGCCTGGAAAATCCCATGGACGAAGGAGCCTGGTGGCCTGCAGTCCATGGGGTTGCTAAGGGTCGGCCACAGCTGAGCAACTTCACTTTCACTTTTCACTTCCATGCATTGGAGAAGGAAATGGCTACCCACTCCAGTGTTCTTGCCTGGAGAATCCCAGGGACGGGGGAGCCTGGTGGGCTGCCATCTCTGGGGTCGCAGAGTCAGACACGACTGAAGTGACTTAGCAGCAGCAGCAGCAGAAATACTATATGTCAGGGAGAGACCATAAAACAAAAGAAAAAGTTATATTTCAATGGCATGTTTATTTTTTCTGCTTTTTGAACAAGGGTCTGTGTTTTTGAGCCATGAAAATCATTCAACCTCATTTCCTCTACATTTTCAAAAATAAATTCAAGAATTTTCCCCCCAACTTTAGCTATTAATAAGCTAGACTTTACTGACATACATCTAAGAGAAAACAAAAGTGTATCACACGCATTTGTATAACATGGATTTGCTTTATTTGTTATGGGATAAGGAAAGTAAGTCGAGAGTAGAATTAGAGAAAGATGTAAAGAAATTTTGTGCTCATTCCTTGAATGGGGAACTAAACGCCAATTCCAACTACTTTGACTGTTCAAATAGATACCTCCATCTAAACGAAAGTAGACAGACATAGTCTGTTCCACATATTTACAAATGAATATGCTTGCTGGATAGAATCTATCCTCAGAATAACAAGATCATTAATTAATATAGATATCATGATCTTACAATTTAAATTTAGGGAGAAACTCTATCAGCATTTCTCGAAGAATTTTTTTAATGGTCTATTACATGATTTTTCATTAGATATGTGGTCTCTCCTCAACAGTGGTTCAACTTAGGATATTTNTGTCAGGGAGAGACCATAAAACAAAAGAAAAAGTTATATTTCAATGGCATGTTTATTTTTTCTGCTTTTTGAACAAGGGTCTGTGTTTTTGAGCCATGAAAATCATTCAACCTCATTTCCTCTACATTTTCAAAAATAAATTCAAGAATTTTCCCCCCAACTTTAGCTATTAATAAGCTAGACTTTACTGACATACATCTAAGAGAAAACAAAAGTGTATCACACGCATTTGTATAACATGGATTTGCTTTATTTGTTATGGGATAAGGAAAGTAAGTCGAGAGTAGAATTAGAGAAAGATGTAAAGAAATTTTGTGCTCATTCCTTGAATGGGGAACTAAACGCCAATTCCAACTACTTTGACTGTTCAAATAGATACCTCCATCTAAACGAAAGTAGACAGACATAGTCTGTTCCACATATTTACAAATGAATATGCTTGCTGGATAGAATCTATCCTCAGAATAACAAGATCATTAATTAATATAGATATCATGATCTTACAATTTAAATTTAGGGAGAAACTCTATCAGCATTTCTCGAAGAATTTTTTTAATGGTCTATTACATGATTTTTCATTAGATATGTGGTCTCTCCTCAACAGTGGTTCAACTTAGGATATTTTGACATTACACTTGTTTGAAAGTGGTATGCATTCAGTAGAAATTGTGCTTCATATTTTAAATTTGGGTCTTTTCTGGGCCAGCAATGTGCGTACCTCTCTTCTCTCCTGAGGCTGGGTCTTGGGCAGCCACACCATCACCAGGGTGAAGAAAGATACATTTGCAAACCGTCTGCACCCAGAAAGCCCAGCCCTTCTGTTTTTCATTGTCAATATAGTATTCAGTGGTGCTTCCTAGGTGGTTCAGTGTTAAAGAAACTGCCTGCCAATGCAGAAAATGTGGGTTCAATCCCCGGTTTGGGAAGATCCCCTGGAGGAGGAAATGGCAACCCACTCCAGTATCATTGCCTGAAAAATTCCATGGACAGAAGAGCCTTGCAGGATACAGTCCACGGGGTCGCAAAGAGTCAGTTTCTACTGAGCGACTGAGCATGCATGCAGGCACAGTATTCAGTAAATTACATGAGATATATTAAACTCTTTATTCTAAACTAGGCTTTGTGTCAGATGATCTTGCCCAGCTATGGGCTAATGTTAAGTTTTCTGAGCACATTGAAGCTGGGCTGTGCTAAACTCTGATGCTCTGTGGGTGAGGAGCATTCAGTGCATTTTTGACTTAAGATTTTTTCCTGTTTATAGTGGGTTTATGAGACATATTCTCACTGAAAGTGGAGGAAGATCTGCGATGAGTTTTTGTCATACATTTGAATGACACTGAGAATGCTCTTCCCTCCTTCTGGCCCCAGACTTGTGACGGGCAGGCTTGATACTTACTCTGCACTATGCTCTCCTACTGGAGTGATCCCTGGGCACAGAAAAGAATGCTTTTTACAAAACAATTGCACACACTCATCTCCTCAACCAACACACTATTAAATAAAGAGGTGCAACATTTTGCTCTGGTATAATGATTTTATTTATATTGCATGTTTTAAAACCCCAGCTGAATATAATATAATTTTAGTAGCTCATTTCTCCTGAGGCATCAACACCATCTATCACTCCCGCTGCCATCTGGCATGTCTGAACCATCGTGATCAGCAGTTTATGTGGAAATTAAAGCATTCAGTTGGTATTTCTTCAACGATGTTCTGAGGTCAGGGACAATATTACTAGCAGCAGTGATGGTGCATTTTTATCACACACTTGAGAAACATCCATTCAACATATTTTATGACTTTCTAGGTTAAGACTAGCCAAGCTTTTCTTTACTTGCACTGACCCAACATGGGGGTCATTCTGTATAATAACTATCTAAGAATCATTCTCTCTCTGTATTGTGTTTATAAAGCTGCATTCAGATAAAAGCTTAGCAGCAACAATTACAATTTTCTCATTCTTTCTTTCTCTCCATATATGAATGAAATATGTATAAATATATAGCTAAATAACAAATCACACACATACTTTACTGTATGTATATATATATATATATATATATATTGTCATATATTATCATTTTTATTTGTTGTATATTTATATCAATCTACCTCTCAGTAGCTTGTTTTTAGTCCCTGTTAAAAAGTGCATAAGTTGGAACTCCTCTGGCAGTCCAGTGATTGACGTCACCTTCCAGTGCAGTGGTGTGGGTTATTCACCCTTAGTCTTCTGGTCTCTCTTTCCTATCTTCACTATCACACACAACATATACACTTGGTAGTGCATGCACATACACACAAATGCATACACAGAGTACAGCAACCCTAGCCATGATACAAACAGCAGGCTCATTAGAACAAAGATGTTGCTACCATAACAAATACAGAGTTTTCATGGAAACAAAGCCCAAATATTCTTTGTGTATAAAAAGCAGTAATTTAGAACTATGTATATATTGAAACACAATGCTTGGAAAATTTCAGAAATGCAATAAGTCTCCTTGAAAGTATTAAGAAAGGGAAATATATTTTATAAATATAAAAATATTATCAAAATATTCAGTTCAATTCAGTTCAGTCACTCAGTTGTGTCTGGCATATTTTTTCTAATATATTCATTTTTAATATCTGAAAAGATTCATTTCTAATATGAATGAATATATTAGAAACAAATATATATATTTGAAACAAGTATTAGAAACAAATATATATATTTGAAACAAGTATTAGAAACAAATACACACACACACACACACACACATGAATACTTGGAGAAGGAAATGGCAACCCAGTCCAGTGTTCTTGCCTGGAGATTCCCAGGGACAGAGGAGCCTGGTGGGCTGCAATCTATGGGGTCACACAGAGTCAGACACAACTGAAGCGACTTAGCAGCAGCAGCAACATATGTATACTAATGCTTACTCTGAAAATAATAAATCACAAATATTTCCTCCTATGTTCCTTTAAAATTTTATAGCTTTATATTTAGATCCGTTATTGTTTCTGTTCTAATTTTTGTATGAGATTTAATGATTTGTTCAAGATTTTGTTTGGTTTGGTTTGAGTTTCTGCTTTTATTGTTTCAACATAATCTGTCAAAAATACTAAGCTTCCTTCACTGAGCTGATTTTGTAATTGATTTTCTGAGAGTTTTCTTTTTTTTTTTTTTTAATCTTATCATGAACAGGTGTCAGATTTCACTAAATGCATTTTCCATATGAATTATGACCACTGAGTATTTATCTTTAGGATGGTGCATTGGTGAATTACATTGATTTATTTTTGGATATTGAGCAAGTTGCATTCTTGGAACTAAGTCCACCCAGTCCTGATGTGTTTTTGTTTTTTATGTAATGCTGGTGTTGATTTCCTAGTATTTTGCTGGAGGCTTTTGGAACTTTGATCTTAAAGGACATAGACAATAGTTTTCTCTTTTGTGTATGCTGTATTTCCATGATTTTGCTCTCAGGGTAATTCTGGCTTCATAAGATGGATTGAGAAGTGCTTTCTCTTACTCTTTCCTGGAGGACATATTATAGAATTGATTCTAACTTTTCTATAACTATTTGGTGGAACTTGCCAATGAAATAGTCTGATACTAAGGATTTCTTTTATGAAGGGATTTAATTATTAAGTCCATTATTTTAATGAATTTAAGATGATGCAAATTATTTCATCTTGAGTGAGTTGTAATAGTTTATGGTTTTCAGAAAATGGTTTGATTTCAGCTATGTTGTTGATTTTCTTTTTTTCTAGTTGTTTTATTCCCTTATCCTTTCAATATCTAACTGATCTATACTGATAGCCTCTTTTCCATTCTGATGTTGGTAATATGTTTATTAGCTTTTTTCTTCATCAGTATCAATTCAATTGCTCTTTTCAAAGAAACAGCTTTCAGTTGGATTGATTTTCTCTTTCGATTTTCCGTTCTTAAGTTTATGAATTTCTGTTCTTATTTCTGTTATTTTCTTACTTCTGCTCACTTTTAATTCATTTAGTTAATGAGGGAGAAACTTAGGTAATTGAGTTGACATCTGCTTCTTTTCTAATACAGTAAATCCCCTACATAAGAGCAGGTTCTGTTCTGAGAGCACTTTCAAAAATCCAGTTTGTTTGTAAGCCCATCATAGTTAGTCCAGGTACCCAACTAACACAGTCAGCTGCATAATATGGTACTGTCAGAGGCTTACAATACTTTTCACAAAAATAACACACAAACACAAAAATTAAAAAAAAGAAAACATTTTAAATATTACAACTCAGTACTTAGAAAGTACAATATTACACTATAATAGCTGGCACATAGGGACTGACATCAAGTGACCAGGCATGAAGAGTTACCGGCTGGAGAAGGGAGAGGAGGTGGGAGATGGTAGAACTGAAGGACTGTCAGCAGTGGGAGATGGAGGGCAAGCTGCAATTTCACTCTCACCTGATGTTGATAGCACAGTTCTGGTTCCTTGCTGGATTCAATTCAGCCTGTGCTAAGTTGCTCAGTAGTGTCCAGTTCTAGGAGACCCCATGGTATGCAGCCCACCAGGATCCTCTATCCATGGGATTCTCCAGGCAAGAATACTGGAATGGGTTGCCATGCCCTCCTCCAGGAGATCTTCTCAACTCAGTGATCAAACCNTTGCTCAGTAGTGTCCAGTTCTTGGAGACCCCATGGTATGCAGCCCACCAGGATCCTCTATCCATGGGATTCTCCAGGCAAGAATACTGGAATGGGTTGCCATGCCCTCCTCCAGGAGATCTTCTCAACTCAGTGATCAAACCCAGGTTTCCCTCGCCGCAGGTGCATTATTCACTTTCTGAGCCATGAAGGAAGCCCTCAATTCTGTCTACCCTCTCAAAGGAAAAAAAAAAAAAAAACCTGTGGAGTCTGGCAGTGGCTTTTTCCTCTCACTATGGATGACACAATAGCCCTGGACTGCGTTCTGAACAGCTGCTGCACTCTCCATGACCATGTTGCATTCCGGTCCTGTGCCTCAGAAGCCAACAATGCCTCCTCACTTAAAGAATATCCCCTCATCGTCTCCTGTGTCATAACTCTCTTCGCTTCTTCAGTTACTTCTTCTTCCTCTTGTCTCCAGGAGGAGTTCCCTCCTCTCTCTAGGCCCATTCCCATCTTGGAAGTCCTCACTAAGGTCCATCCTTGCATTTATGGTAAGACGCATTTACCCACAACAGAGCGGTGAAGTGGAGTCATCCATGGACCTCTACAGTTGTCAAGTAAAAAGAGTTGGCTTTAGCCAAAAGTCAACATTAAATTTGATTTTATTATAAATGCATACTTTAGTTACTAGGAGAAGTAAATCACATGTAAAATTATGAGATTATAAGATATTTCAGATCAGCTAAATATCTAACATACTCTATGAATGACCTTATAACACTATATATTTGATGAAAGGAGATATCCAGGAATGACCTTATAATACTATATATTAGATGAAAGGAGATATCCAGGAATATATTGAACTGTGTGAGATAATCAAATAGAATAAATAATAGGATCAAAAGACTGAGGAGCATCTGATAAAAAGGCATACTCATCACCTCAGAAAGAAATAAGTCAACAATTTTGCAGAGCTTGGGAAGAACACAAATTACTCTCCATGTTTTTTTTTTTATGTGAACTTCATTTCACTGTGATGCTAGAAATCGATCCATGGATCTATCTAAAGTCTTGAAAGATTTGGGGGAATATTAAAAAACATGCACAGTTCAGTTCAGTTCAGCTACTCATTCGTGTCTGACTCCTTGTGATCTCATGGAATGCAGCACTCCAGGCCTCCCTGTCCCTCAGCAACTCCCGGAGTTCACCCAAACTCATATCTATCGAGTTGGTGACACCATCCAACCATCTCATCCTCTGTCCTCCCCTTCTCCTCCTGTCCCCAATCCCTCCCAGCAACAGGGTCCTTTCAAATGAGTCAGGCACTTCACATCAGGTGGCCAAAGGTTTGTAGTTTCAGCTTCAACATCAGCCCTTCCAATGAATATTCAAGGTTAATTTCCTCTAGGATGGACTGGTTGGATCTCCCTGAAGTCCAAGGGACTCTCAAGAGTCTTCTCCAACACCACAGTTCANCCTTTCTCTGCTCTCTCCCCTGCGCAGTGGGCCGGAAGCAGTTCATGCGCTTTGAGTGGGCCAGCCATGCAGCAGAGGCCTTGGGCTGCGAGTACGAGGAGCTGAACACAGCCACTTTCAAGCACCATTTGCGACAGATCATCGCGCAGGTGACGTCTGGGCCGAACCAGCGGAGCCTGGAGGATGAAGAATCCGGCTCAGGTACCATACTGCCTCCCTGGGTGGGCTGGGTCCCTGTGGAGCCACCCTCTGGGGACACACCAGCATCCTTTCACATTCATCAAGGATTTATTGAGGGTCTACTGTATGTGGACCTTCGAGGTGCAAACGAAGCCGCTTCTGTGGAAATGGACTTGGCCCCTTCCTGCACAGTGCTCTGTCCTGGTCAGAGGCTGCTGAGCCCTGGGAGGGGCCTGTGCTGCCAAGAGGCGCCACTGAGCACGGTGCCAGGGACCACGGCGTCTCCACTGGGTGTGGTCTCTGCTGGCCCCACTCCAGGCGGGAGACCGACCTGCCAGGACAGAAATGAGGCCAAGGTGGTCAGTCTGGCGGGGAGGACAGTAGATAAGGTCAGAGAGCTCACAGAATAGTCCATACATGGAGTTTTCTTTTCAGACTGAGGGAAGCCATGGAGGGGCGCAGGCAGGGGAATGGCACGATTAGTTTATTCTGCGTGAAGCCCAGCCTGGATGAAGAGCAAGGAGTGGGTGGGAACCGATGCAGCTCACCCTGGTGAGGTGACGGGGGTTGGGCAAGGGATGGGCGGACCAGATGGGCGGAGGTGGGCCAGCTCAGGTCTAGTTTACAGTTAGGGCTGTTGGCGTGAGCCCTGGGCAGAAGCAAGGGGCCAGGACGCCTTCTAGGGCTTGAGTCCGAGCAGCCGGAGGAATGCGGTGCTTTGAACTCCGGTGGAGCGGGGCGAGCCGGAGCACGCTTATACTGCGCCTGCGCAAGCGCGTCTGCTGCGTCCCGGGTCTGCAGCCTTGGCGGCCAGATGCTTCCGCTGCAGAAGGTGAGGGCGGAGGACCCATCAGAGCCCCGGGCGTCTCTGAGAACTCAGAGTCTGGACTTAGCGGGAAGCATTGTTTTGAACTGTGGTTTTAGCACTGTCTGTTAGAGGCCCCTTGGAGCCACAGGGCTGCTCCGCCTGCCAGGAACTTCAGCTTGGCGGCTGATGTCGTGGACTTCACTGCCATCCAGTCCTGCGCTCTGGTGTAAGCTGGAGTCTGCCTAATAGTTACACCTCTACACGCTTGTACCGTGTAGAGGCATGTGCACACATCTGCACTGTCACACACACAGCACACACGTGCACACAGTGCGTATATGCACACACACATACACACNGTTTTCTTATCACTATTTACAAAATAAACTGAGAATAAAATCCTGAAATATATTTCTTTTTCTACCTTATGAGGTAGAACTGTATTTTGCTGTGTATACCAGATTTGTGGGTTATTTTGGTGTAAAAATTGATATGCACTTTAAATATGAGCATACTGGGATATAATTTAATGTACGAAATATTAATATGGAGTTTTAGAGGAAGATTCTGTGTATTGAACAATCTTACCCTAAGATTTTCTGGGAATTGCCCCTTTTATTGTCAACTTTAGTTCACAGAAGTTTGATCTAGTATGCATGTTAAGTCGCTTCAGTCATGTCCAGTTCTTTGCAACCCCTTGAACTGTAGCTTGTCAGGTTCCTCTGACCATGGGATTCTCCAGGCAAGAATACTGGAGTGGGTATCCATTTCCTCCTTCAGGGGATCTTCATGACCCAGAGATCAAGCCCAAGTCTCCTGAATTGTAGGCAGATTCTTTACTATCTGAGCCACCAGCGAAGCCCATAGCACTTCTTACCTGTACCTTATTTTGACAATATGTTAATATAATGCATGAGTCATTGATACTAGGTTTAATCTAAACCATGTGATATTTCCTGGCATAAAGTCATGACTGTATGTCACTGAAAACTGTTCTCATTAATCTGCCCTTCAGTGACTGAGTTACTTTTGTTATATTTTTACAACATTTATCTTTTTTTTTAATTGAAGTATAGTTAATTTACAATGCATTAGTTTCTGGAATACAGCAAAGTATTTATACATATTTATCATATATGTATTTCAGATTATTTTTCATTATGGTTTATTACAAGGTATTTAATATAGTTCCCTGTACTCTACAGTAGGTCCTTGTTGTTTTTGTATTTGGATATAGTAGTGTGTATCCGTTAATCCCATACTCCTAATTTATCCCTCTCCCCTCAACTCCTTTGGTAACCATAAGTTTGTTTTCTATAACTCCTTTGGTAACCATAAGTTTGTTTTCTATTTCTGTGAGTCTGCTTTTGTTTTGTAAATAAGGTCAGTTGCATCATTTTTTTAAATTCCACATATAAGTGATATCATATGACAGTTGTCTTTCTCTGTCTGGCTTACTTCACTTGGTATGATAATATCTAGATCCACCCATATTGCTGTTAATGGTGTTATTTCATCCTTTTTATGGCTGAGTAGTACTCCACTGTATGTACTTATCACACCCTATTTATCCACTGATCTGTTGATGGACATCTAGGTTATTTCCATATCCTGGCTATTGTGAATAGTGCTGCTGAGAGCCTTGTTGCACACATACCTTACTGAATTAGACTTTCCTCCAGACATGTGCCCAAGTGTGGGACTGAGGGATCTATATGGTACTGAGATACTTTTAAGTGATAGTATCATCACCTCTAAAAATAGTCTTACAGTGTGTACAGTTGCAAGTTTTTAAAATCACAGAATTAACAGTGAGGCCCTTTGAAGATGGGTGTGAAAGGATAACTGAGTTTGTGAGCTTTCCTCTTCTGGGAGGTGGGTGCCATCCAATACAACTTCCCATGAGCAAACTGCTGTGCACCAGGACTTGAGTTTAGACTGATCTGTTTGAAGACCAGGGTGGAAGCCACTGGAAAAGCCAAAGGATCCCTGTAACTAAGCTCTGATGTAGCCAAAGAGAAAGTAAAAGAGGCTGAATGTTCAGGACCAGGAGGTGCCGGCAGAAATGGGCTCAGAAGCAGGACAGCTATAGAGGTGAGTTCTAAGGGGGAGGAAAGACAAGGTGACAGCGGGATGTAAAAACACTAACCTCCCCAAAACTCCAGACAAGTTCTGCAGGTTGTTAGGTATGTGGATGCACTGGCTTGGATCAAAAGCTTATGAACATGGCACAATTTGTGTCATTTCAATAAGAGTGCACAGCTTTTCAAGTTAAGACTTGATTAGTGTTTTTAGTATGGACTTCCCTGGTGGCTCAGATGGTAAAGTTTCTGCCTACAATGCAGGAGACCCAGGTTCCATCCCTGGATTGGGAAAATCCTCTGGAGAAGGCAATGGCACCCTGTCCAGTACTCTTGCTTGGAAAATTCCATGGATGGAGGAGCATGGTAGTCTATAGTCCGTGGGATCGCAAAGAGTCGGACATGACTGAGCGACTTCACTTCGACTTCACTTCAATATGGAAAAAAGCTGATAAGTTTATATTCAAAGTACACCAGTACATATGCACTGGAGGAGGAAATGAAAACCCAGTTCAGTATTCTTGCCAGGGAAATCCCATGGACATAGGAGCTTGGAGGGTTACAGTCCATGGGGTCACAGAGTCGGATACGGCTGAGTGACTAACAATAGTATATATGCATACACTCTGAAAAATGCATTACCAATTTAAAAATGCAATAGCATACCTTTATTCTTCTAGACAAGTGTATGTTACTTCCATGAATTACAAAGAAAGAACTAGGTAAAAACATTTATACAGTTGATAAAGTTTTGGAAATTAATTTCCTAAAATAATGACTGTATTATTGTAGCAAAATTTCATACAGTGACCTTGTTGAAAAAAACCTATTTTATTACCATTATAATAATTGCACAGCAGTAATATTTTGTAAATTTTAATTACTGTGATAAAACCCTTTATAATTATGGATGATTTACTTTTTATTGTTTGAATAATATCAAGCCTTAACACTCTTTCAAGTTCTTTATATACTGTTACAGAATATTTCAAAATCCTACCTTAACTCCTTTATAACTTTATGAGCTATTAAAAATTTTAGAATTAATTCCTTAAGTATGATAATAGCTGGAAATCCTTATTTTTTTAAGAAGATGGCATATTACATATTATCAAGAAACATCTCAACTCCCTTTGTGGAACAAGTTAGCTTAATACACTTAGAACAGTGTATGTTTCCTTTCTTTGTTCAAACTGATATTTCTACAGAAATGCTGGTTGCACTTTCTGTATAAAGCATCTCTTGTCATAATGCTGCCAAAGCCTAAGATAAAATATTGTCAATTAATAAACTGAACTATTAGAAAATTTTAGATTGATAGTCCCTAAATATTTGACAGAATGATGGAGCTAGTGGTAAAGAACCCACCTGCCAATGCAAGAGACATAAGAAACGCAGGTTCAATTCCAAGGTTGGGGAGATTCCCTGGAGAAGGACATAGAAACCCACTCCAGTATTCTTGCCTGAAGAATCCTACGGACAGAAGAGCATGGTGGGCTATAGTCCATAGGGTCACACAGAGTTGGACACAACTGAAGCGACTTAGCACAGCACAACCCTTTTTCACAAGCTATATTGTGTGTGTGTGTGTGTGTGTGTGTGTGTGTGTGTGTTATAGATAGATATAGATATGATATACTAGAGCTTCCCTGGTGGATCAGATGGTAAAGAATCTGCCTGCAATGTAGGAGCGTCATGTTTGATCCATCAGTGTGAAGATCCCCTGGAGGAGGCATGCAACCCCCTCCAGTATTCTTGTTTGGAAAAATTTCATGGACAGAGGAGCCTTGTGGGCTACAGTCTAAAATCCAATGGGTTGCAGAGTCAGACATAACTGAGCACATACACAACCATGTTTCACAGCCTTTTTACATTTCTTTTATTTCTTTTTTTTATTATTATTATTTTTTACTTTACAATACTGTATTGGTTTTGCCATACATTGACATGAATCCACCACAGATGTACATGAGTTCCCAACCCTGAACCTCCCTCCCACCTCCCTCCCCATATCATCTCTCTGGGTCATCCCAGTGCACCAGCCCCAAGCATTCTGTATCCTGTATTGAATCTAGACTAGAGATTCATTTCTTACATGATAGTATACATGTTTCAATGCCATTCTCCCAAATCATCCTGTCCTCTCCCTCTCCCGCAGGTCCTGCAGAAGAGTTAAGTTGGAATCCTCCACAGTCCTCCACCCTTCCTTGTCCCACTTCTCACTGCATCTCACTAAGCAAGGGATCACAGGCACGTGATGAGCCTCTGTAGCCTCCTCCATAACCATATGCATAATTATCTTCTCTGCCAGTAAATAATGACACCCCACTCCAGTACTCTTGCCTGGAAAATTCCATGGATGGAGGAGCCTGGTGGACTACAGTCCATGGGGTCACTGAGTCGGACATGACTGAGTGACTTCACTTTCACTTTCACGCATTGGAGAAGGAAATGGCAACCCACTCCAGTGTTCTTGCCTGGAGAATCCCAGAGACGGGGGATCCTGATGGGCTGCCGCCTATGGGGTTGCACAGAGTTGGACACGACTGAAGCGACTTAGCAGCAGCAGCAGCAGCAGCCAGTAAGTACAGTGTTGCCCCTCCTCTGACTGGAGAAGGGAGTTAAAAACAAGTAGCCTAGCCTCCCCTTGGTAAAAGGGACCCAGGGAAGAAGGCCACATGTGCTCTGAAGTGGCTAATTATTCATCTCCTGAGGAAACGTCAAGATGCCAAGCAGCTGGAACATGAGCTACAAGTGGAGCCAACTTTGGGTTAACAGATCACTTATCCCCTGGATTCTCATTTCACAAAAAAGAGCCTTGTCAGAGGAGAATCAGACTAAGGTCCTCTTTAGATAAAACACAGTCATTGGGTTTAATACTGCTCATACAGCAAGAAAACAGATGAACAGAAACTAACAAATGTGTGAGTGTATGTCTGTGTGTATCAAGTAGCGATAAGTATGAATACTTTAAGGGAATAATTAGTCATTTACAAGATGTAGATAATTCATTTTTTAATTGAAGATTGTGTCATCCAGTTCCATAACTTCATGGCAAATAGATGGGGAAAAAATGGAAACGGTGACAGGCTTTATTTTCTTGGGCTCCAAAATCATGGCAGACAGTGACTGCAGCCATAAAATTAAAAGATGTTTGCTCCTTGGAAGGAAAGGTATGACAAACATAGCATATTAAAGAAACATCACTTTGCAGACAAATTTTCATATAATCAAACCTGTGGTTTCTTCCAGTAGTCATGTATGGATGTGAGAGATGGAATAAAGAAGGCTGAGAATCAAAGAATGGATGCTTTTGAACCATGGTGCTGGAGAAGACTATTGAAGAGTCTCTTGAACTGCAAGAAGACTAAACCAAGTCAATCCTAGAGGAAATCAACCCTGAGTATTCATTGGAGGGACTGATGCTGAAGCTCAAGCTCTGATATTTTGGCCACCTGATGCAAAGAGTCGACTCATTGGAAAAGACCCTGATTCTGGGAAAGATTAAAGGCAAAAGGAGAAGAGGACAGCAGAAAATGAAATAGTTAGATATCATCAATTAATGGACATGAATTTGAGCAAACTCTGGGAGATAGTGAAGGACAGGGAACCTTGGCATGTTGCAGTCCACAGGGTTGCAAAGAGTCAGACAGGATTTAGTTTTTGAACAACAATTGTTAGAAAAAAGAGAGAATGATGCTGTTAAAGCAGTTCACCCAGGGTTGTGACTGGAGGTAGATTGTGAAGAAATACAAAGAATTGTTTTAAATTAATATGATGAGACTTTTGGCACATTGCAATAGGACAAATGGGTTGAATTTGCCAAAACAAATAGAAAGTGTCTCATAGGATGTGAACTTAATATATCTCATCTGTCTTTTCAGTGGGATAAAAATAAAGAAGGGAATATTTAGGATATTGGTCACACTGATCTATGTATCTTTCTTCTTGAGTTCAACATTTCTCTATCTCTCCAGACAATCTTCCAATATTCTCATCTTTTAACCAGTCTTTTATCCCTTCACAGAATTATCATGCTGGAAATGAACCTTTCCTCTTAAATCAATTTGTTGACATTTCACTAATTATTTGGAAAATAATTCTGAAACGAAACTTTGTCTAGAGTTGCCTTGAAAGGTTATGTCAACTTATCAACAAAGAAGAAAGATAAAGTTTATTTATCTTGTGAAGACACATTTTGTTTTTAAGGATAATTTATTTCTTTTGAAAAGTCATGGTACTTAACAGATGTGTAGAAATAATAAGGTCTCTGACTCTAGAGAGTTTGCAATTTAACTTATAGTATTGATGCTTTAAGCCTTTTATTTCTTTGAAATATGTTTGGGAAAATCTTTTTTTTTTTCCTTGAGATTCCCCACCAGTATCCTCATAAAGAAGACATAATCACTAGCTCTCTGTTATTCCCTGACAGAACAGATACTCCTTCTTTACAAACTTAAAGGGTTATGTTATGACTTGATCCTAAAATATGAGAAAATTAATTTTATAACTCCTTTTTTTAGCCATATCTATTCAAAAAGGAAAAAAAAAAAAGAAACGAATTAAACATACACAAACACACAGAGGTTTTGACTTTAAAATGGGCAAGAAGATTAGAAAAGCTTTGATGACATTTAAAAAATATGTTATCGAGGTATTATGAAATAATATCTTTTGAGGTAATCAATTTGGGATTAATAAAATAAACTAATGCACAGTGTAAAACTAAAATAGGGCATACTCAAAAACAGACTTTCATATTTTACTATTAAAACCAATACTTGTTTATTATTACTGTTTTGTGTTACTTGCTCAGTTGTGTCCAACCCTTTGCAACCCCGTGGACTGTAGCTCACCAGGCTCCTCCGTCCATGGAATTCTCCAGGCAGGAATACTGGAGTGTTGCCATTTCCTTCTCCAGGGGATCTTCCAACCCAGGGATCAAACCTGCATCTCCTGCACTGCAGGCGGGCTCTTTACCACCTGAGCCACCAGGGAAGCCCGTTACCACTTCAGTTCCATTCAGTTCAGTTCAGTCGCTCAGTTGTGTCTGATTCTTTACGACCCCATGAATCACAGCACGCCAGGCCTCCCTGTCCATCACCAACTCCCCGAGTTCATTCAAACTCATGTCCATCGAGTTGGTGATGCCATCCAGACATCTCATCCTCCGCCATCCCCTTCTCCTCCTGCCCCCAATCCCTCCCAGCATCAGAGTCTTTTCCAATGAGTCAACACTTCTCATGAGGTGGCCAAAGTACTGGAGTTTCAGCTTTAGCATCAGTCCTTCCAAAGAAATCCCAAGGCTGATATCCTTCAGAATGGACTGGTTGGATCCCCTTGCAGCCCAAGGGACTCTCAAGAGTCTTCTCCAACACCACAGTTCAAAAGCATCCATTCTTCGGCTTAAGTCACAGGTAACTGGTTTTTAAGGTAAACTTATTTTTACAGGATATCTTCTATCTCATCATGAGCTTGGTCACTGATGCAGCTTCCCCAAAGTCCATTCAGTGGTAAAGAAGAATCCATTTCAAAAGGAAAATGCCCTTTAGCACCATTCCGTTTCCAGTCAGGATCATTGTAAAACCTGTATTTATCTTCTGAAATATGTGTATAGCAGATCTCAGAGTTTCAATGATTGTCAAGAATTCCCAAGTTTCCTTCATTATTTTTCTAAGTAATAGAATACATACACATATTGTATGTATTGAACATGAAGCATTTTCGAGCAGACTTTGAATACAATGGGGTGTCCCTGGTGGCTCAGATGGTAAAGATCCTGCCTGCTATGTGGG
The DNA here is from genome assembly GCA_006410875.1 of Neotragus pygmaeus. Taxonomy (NCBI): domain Eukaryota; kingdom Metazoa; phylum Chordata; class Mammalia; order Artiodactyla; family Bovidae; genus Neotragus; species Neotragus pygmaeus. The sequence goes on from SJYV01029546.1 coordinate 1,216,085, forward strand.
AGACCCAGATTCAGTCTCTGGGTCAGGAAGACCCTCTGGAGAAGAGAATGGCAACCCACTCCAGTATTCTTGCCTGGAGAATTCCATGGACAGAGGAGCCTGGTGGACTGCAGTCCAGGGGTTCTCAAAGAGTTAGACATGACTGAGCGACTAACAGTTTTTAGAATACAATATTGATTTTAGTGTGACAGAATCAGTAAGAAAATAAAATATTTCATGGAACACGGACTGGCAATTCATTGCATATATAATATTATACATGTTTCAATGCGGTTCGATGCATGATACTGGATGCTTGGGGCTGGTGCACTGCGATGACCCAGAGAGATGGTACGGGAGGGAGGAGGGAGGGGTGTTCAGGATGGGGAACACGTGTATACCTGTGGCAGATTCATGTTGATGTATGGCAAATCCAATACAATATTGTAAAGTAATTAACCTCCAATTAAAATAAATAAATTTATATTTTTTAAAAAGGAAAATATTTCAGTCACTCATCTCCTCTATTAATCTCTACCTTACTGTTTTTGCCAAGTGATGACCTGATCTGGAATTTTTTAAGCCCATGCCGTCACAGGAATTTCACTTACTCTTGTTGAATGATATTCTTTTGAATATTAAGAATATTAAGATTTCCCAAATGTCTTCCTTGGGAACACCTAGTACAATGGTAGAATAAGTATAGGTCCCATTATTTATTGACATACCATGAAACATAAGAATAGGAAACATCAGTGTTGGTACCTTAAAAATTAAATTATAACTTCAACAAAATACATTAGTGCCTTCCATAAATCCTGGCAGGAATTAAGTTTACCAGATCTCTACTTTCTGGGCAAAACTGATGACCTTAACTAAGAATGAGTAGTAAGCCTAGCTTACCAGACATGGTCAAGAAAAGAGCAAAAGTTTTCTGAGGAGTAATTCTGCATTTTCCTGGAATGTAGGAACACAGGAAGAAGAGAGCACTTGGATAATATTACCTCTGGTTTTTATATTACAGAACATTCAGTGTAAGCACAGTATAACCTGAAGTTTCTTTATCAGAGAAAGTAGACTTATCTGGAAAAGAGCATTTCTATTCTAAAAGCAAATGCAGGCTTCAGAATCACCTGCTATCTCCTTCTCCACAGTGAAGTTCATGGCAGCTAATAACCTATAAATTTCATATACAACATTCTGCAGTAGCATCAGTAGAGAAATATTAACATTTTTCTGGTACATTTTTTTCCCTCTTGTATAAGTAAAGCTCTCACAATGCTCTGACCTGCCCTGCTTGACTATACCCTGGATCATTTAACTATGTCTGGGGTGGTAGTGGTGAGTTCTAATACCCTGGTAGCCTCTATCTTTGTAAAGAGTTGAGGAAAAGAGGTCTTTACACGTGATTCTAGTGGTAAAGAAACCACTTACCAATGCAAGAGATATAAGACATGTGGTTTGGATCCCTGTGTCAGGAAGATCCCCTGAAGGAGAGCATGGCAACCCACTCCAGTATTCTTGCAAGGGGAATTTCATGGAAAGATGAGCCTGGCAAGCTATTCCTCAGAGAAGTTCCAGTCTTGCATATCTTCTTTCTGCTGATGCATTTTTTGACTTATCATCTTATATCACGTCCACAGATTGATACTCCAAAAGCATGTCGGGTTGTATGAAGACTCTACTCAGAACCATCCAATGCCATCGATCCACAACTCAGAACTAAAGCCATGGTGTTCCCAGAGTCTATAGAGCTTCACAACCTGGATCTCCATTCTTATCTGCCTTCCTTCCTGTGATCCCTCCTTGGAATTGTCTTCCCTTGTCTACCTTCCCTAAACCACCCAGGCAAGTCAATGTCTTCTCGCCCATCCTTTTCTTCTTCTAAGCATCTGAATAATATCGTCTCCCTCAATACAGATAAACCTGCTCATCAGGACTTTCTCTGACACTTAACTCTAAAATTGCATACAATACCCTAATTTTTTGTGCTTTTTAATCCTTTATCACTTTCCCCTCCCATAGCACTGAATGCCTTCTGATAAGCCATCAAACTTACCAAGAAGGCAGAGTGTTTAGTTCAGAGTTGTGTATCTCAGGCCGAAAATGTCTGGAATAGATTTCCTTAATAAATATTCACTGTTGAATGAAGGTGGTGTCAGTTCAGTTCAGTTCAGCCGCTCAGTCATGTCCAACTCTTTGAGACCCCATAGACTGCAGCATGCCAGGTCTCTCTGCTCATTACCAAATCCTGATGTTTACTCAAACTTATGTCCATTGAGTCAGTGATACTATCTAACCATCTCATCCTCTGTTGTCCCCTTCTCCTTCCACCTTCAATCTTTCCCAGCATCAGGGTCTTTTCAAATGAGTCAGCTCTTTGCATCAGATGGCCAAAGTATAGGAGTTTCAGCTTCAACATCAGTCCTTTCAATGAACATTCAGGACTAATATCCTTTAGAATGGACTGGTTGGATCTCCCTGCAGTCCAAAGGACTCTCAAGAGTCTTCTCTAACACCACAATTCAAAAGCATCAATTCTTCAGCACTCAGCTTTCTTTCTCACATTCATAAACCATAGCCTTGACTAGATGACTTTGTTAGCAAAGTAATGTCTCTGCTTTTTAATATGCTGTCTGGGTTGTTCATAACTTTCCTTCCAAGGAGTAAGCATCTTTTAAGTTCATGGCTGCAGTCACCATATGCAGTAATTTGGGAGCCCAAAAAAAAAAAGTCTGACAATGTTTCCATTGTTTCCCCATATATTCGCCATGAAGTGATGGGGATGGATGCCATGATTTTAGTTTTCTGAATGTTGAGCTTTAAGGCAATTTTTTCACTTTCCTTTTTCACTGTCATCGAAAGGCTCTTTGGTTCTTCTTTATTTTCTGCCATGAGGGTGGTGTCATCTGCATATCTGAGGTTATTGATATATCTCCCAGCAATCTTGATTCCAGCTTGTGCTTCATCCAGCCCAGCGTTTCTCATGATGTACTCTGCATATAAGTTAAATAAGGTGGTATACTGGGATAATATTTCTATAAATATTAACTACAGATACTTGAAGTGGTTTACAAAGTCATACATCTATTGAGTATTAGGACTAGGATTTACAAGCCAATCTCTGTGACACCTGCATTTTATTTATTTATTTATTTGGAGGATAATTGCTTTATTATGTTGTGGTGATCTCTGGCACACATCAACGTGAACCAGTCATAATCATATACCCCCTCCCTCTTGAGCCTCCCATCCCACCTCTCTAGGTCATCACGGAGCACAAGGCTGAGCTCCCTGTGTCATACAAAAGCTCTGCCTACATTTTAAAATTTAAATCTCTGTGGTACCTGCATATTAAAAACTAGCAAAAATGCCAGGAAAAGTTCACAAAAAACTTAAAAATATTGATTTATTTAGTCCTTATCTGAAGCATGCAATGAACTTACTCTTATGATCCACTTTTAAATATAAAGAAAACAACCACTAGTCTGTAAGTAACACATCTAATATAATAGTAAACAATTTGTGTTTGAATTGACATTCTATGAGGCAGGATTGCCATAACTTGTTTTTCTGACTGTTGTTCTCTTTTTTCCTACATTCAATAGTAAATATAAATTACTTTTGTAAGTTTAATTTTATAAATGCTGACAAGAATATAAATAAGCTTGGCCCAACTTTTATTTTCATTCAAATGATGGATCTTAGAATCTCGCTGATGGATCTGTTGAAAGCTAACTGGTTCCAGGAATTTTAGTCAGTGTTATATACAAAATTCTGCCTCCTAATATTGTATTCAAAGTAGTTTTTATTCATTATATTTAAAAATAAAAGATAAGAAGCTAAGGGTAGAGTGACCAACATATGCTGAGTAAGAGCCAACTTGGAGCCTGAGGATACCTCATTTCTTACCTAAATAAATATAAAAAGGAGCCAAGATATTTCTGTGATCAAATATAGAATAAATTAATCATGACATTGCAGTAACTGACTCACAGTCTGTAGGTAAAATCTGTATAGATCTTAACCCAATAAATCAGTCAAAGCAGACTGTATTATGTAGCAAACTTTAAATAGGCGGAGACCTTTTAATTTAGATGTTATAGGAAAAAAAAAAAAGGAAGACTTAGTAATTTGATACTTTGAAATAAAATATAACCAATTACATAAAATCACAATTACATCTATTGATAACAGACAAAAATCACTATCCTATATAAATATCCCATGCAAACCTAAAAGGAATGTATCAATAACATACCAAAGTCAAATAAACATGAGAAATGTATAACTTCAGTAGTGATCTAGTGAATGTCAATTAAGTCACTAATGAAGACCCATCTTTCATCTTTTACAGACATTTTATTGCTTCAGATTACAATAAAACTGAAATCTTGATATATTGCCACACCAGAGATGATTGAAAAAACATTAAACTCCAATTTAAAGATATACATTATAATGTTAAAATCTTTTTTCCATTTTGTTTCAAAAATATCCATCCTTCAAAATCTATAGACTGAAAAAAAAAAAGAAAGGAATAACTTAGGTGTCAGCTGTGACATGCTGCCTACTTTTGCTCCAGCTGCTAAGTCACTTCAGTCATGTCCAACACTGTGCGACCCCATAGACTGCAGCCCAACAGGCTGCCCCGTCCCTGGCATTCTCCAGGCAAGAACACTGGAGTGGGTTGCCATTTCCTTCTCCAATGCACGAAAGGGAAAGTGAAAGTGAAGTCGCTCAGTCATGTCCGAACCTCAGCAGCCCCATGGATTGCAGCCTTCCAGGCTCCTCTATCCATGGGATTTTCCAGGCAAGGGTACTGGAGTGGGTTGCCATTGCCTTCTCTGAACATGCTGCCTAGTATTCCCCTAAATCATGTGCACGTGGCCATACAGACAAAGAATAAATTTTCCAGCCTTGTTTTCAAATGAGATTTGCTGTGTTGCTAAGTTCCCTCTAATAGAAAATGAGCAGAAATGATGTTCATACATTATTTGTCTAAAAATAAATTACATATTATCACATCTCTTACCCCTTCCTGAGAGTGATGAACTGTGCCAACTTTGAAAATCAGACCATGTTCATGATCTTGTGGACCTAGAAAGACCAGATTCAGGTGTTATTTCCTTAGCCCTAATGTTTCAGATAATCTTAAATTTACCACTGGTAAACTACAGGACTTAAAGAGAAGTGAAGATAAAACAGACAAAATATTCATAAAAAAGAATCAAAAAGTAGAAAAAACAGGATGTCCTCGGTGGTCCAGCAGTTAAGAATTCACCTACCAAAGCAGGGGACATGGATTTGATCCCTGGTCTGGGAACTTAAATCCCTCATGCTGTGGGGCAACTGAGCCCATGCCTTAGAACTACTGAGGCTGCACTCTAGACCCTGTGCTCTGCAACTAGAGAGTAGCCCCTGCTCACTGCAATGAAGACCCAGCTTAGTCAAAACTAAATAAACAAAGTTGGGGGGGGAATGAATAGAAATGTCATAGTGAATTTAGGCTCTGGTGGAAAATAAGTGTTAAAATAAAAAAATTATTATCAAAGAAACAATATGGCTGACATGCCTGGACCTCACACCCACACCATCCAAAAAGGTTTGCAAAACTTGCAGGTCCCAGAGGGAAGACATCAAAGTCACCCATTTCAGACATGGCCATGAGGATAATTGTACAATAAAAATTCAACCATGGGGCAAAGCTTATGCAATAGATAGACTGAACAAGAAACTTTGTATTCACAACACAAAGTACTAACCATATACTATCATGGCCAAGAAAGATATATACAAAGAGAAGAGTCAATGGTTTTGAAAAAGTGTGACCAAGAAATATACTTCATTGCTGAGTCAGGGATTTCATCAACTCTGTGTTTTTCCTTTTTTTCCCTTTAATATGTAGAAATTACAATTGGCAGTTTTCCGTTTGTATTCATACTCATTCTAATCACTGTAAGATGAGCAGATATTGTGTCTTGTCATTAAATGGTAACACAGGTCATTGGGACCCAACCTGAGCTTGTTGGAGAATTGTTTATCAACCAGAGACACAGAAGTCTGTGTTATACTAACTTGATGCATGAACCCATGCATTACTGCTGCTGGAGAGGCTGGGAATAAGTTCTGCATGGGAGAAGGGTGTGCACAGATAACATGAGTAAAGGAATACCGATTCTAGCAAGGAACTAATTAACGACCCCTCACATGTGCTGATTTCTTTATCAATAATGATCTCTTTAGCTCATTCTATGACAGAGAAACTAGAGCCAAGATTCCTCAGTCTCTTATACACCTGAGTGCAGCTGTGTTTCTGAGATCTTACTAACACAAGTGGAACACCACTGTTACTGAATGTAAGTTCCTGTGCCCATTGCACTGTGAGGCTAAACAAACCAAAATGCTGGGGTTTGGGTGTAGAAAGGTTTATTGCAAGGCCATGGGAAGAGATGGGTGGCTCGTGCCCCCCCAAACCTCAAACTCCTACAAGGGTTTCATCAAATAACATTTTTGTAGTTTATTTTTAAAAAATTAATTGCCCAAACCCATACCAGTTATGAGTGTTGATGTTCAGTCATTCAGTCATGTCCGACTTTGTGACCCTCTGGACTGCAGCACATCAGGCTTCCCTGTCCTTCACCATCTCCAGAAGCTTGCTCAAATTCACGTCATTGAGTCAGTGATGACATCCAAACATCTCATCCTCTGTTGTCCCTTCTCCTCCTTCCTTCAATCTTTTGCAGCATCAAGGTCTTTTCTAATGAGTCAGCTCATAACATCAGGTGGCCAAAATACTGGCGCTTCAGCTGCAGCATCAGTCCTTCCAAAGAATATTCAGGGTGTATCAGTAACAGTCACCACTGATATTTCTCAAAAGCCACATGATCTTTTTTTTTTCTTATCTGAAATGTTTTTCACTTGTTTGCTATCAAATATTCTTTTTTAACTTTTTATTTTATATAGGAATATAGCTTCAGGTGCACAGCAGACTGACTCATCTATACATATACATGTATCCATTCCCCCCAAAACTCCACTCCCAACCAGGCTGCCACATAACATTGAGCAGGGTTAGCTGTCTTCTGTAGTAGGTCCTTGTTGGTTACCCATTTTAAATATAACAGTNGCTTCAGGTGCACAGCAGACTGACTCATCTATACATATACATGTATCCATTCCCCCCAAAACTCCACTCCCAACCAGGCTGCCACATAACATTGAGCAGGGTTAGCTGTCTTCTGTAGTAGGTCCTTGTTGGTTACCCATTTTAAATATAACAGTGTGTACATGTCCATCCCTAACTCCCTAACTATCCCCTTCACCAGTCCTAAGCCCTGGCAACCGTAAGTGTGTTCTAAGTCTGTGGGTCTGTTTCTCAAATACATCTACTTTTGTATTCCTACTCTGAACTATCATCTAGTCACTCTGGCCATCCTGGGCTATTGTTATCCTTCAGAACTACACATAACTTAATCAGTTGGGAGTGAATGTGTGTATGTTTGTGTGTAGTTACCTCTGTTTATTTAACATCAGGTATCATTTCCCCCCTTGGTTATTACTTCTTCAAACTAAATCAAAGTTGGCTATTTTTTTCTTTTTGTTTAAGTACTAATCATGAGGTCAGAACCTGAATTTCCTTTCATCATAGAGTTTAGAATGGGAGTGAATGAGTACATACACACAAAATTGTGATGGAGGCAAGTTTAGGGCTTTAAAGACCTTTTAGAGAATCTAAGGCACATTGTAAGTTATCATTTTATGCCAAACTATGTAATTGTAGACAAGATTTTAAGTAGTTATGGTTAATAAAATGCATTCTTCATTATTTTATTTCACATAAGACTTTATGTGACAGACTTATCAAGACCTTATGTTTCTCAGCTTATGAAAAACATAAGGTCTGCATAAGGCCTATAAAATTTGAGGTCATTTTCCTAGGATTTCAATTCCAGAGGAAATTTATATCAGTTAATCCACTAAGATTTGCAACTTTTATTTCTAAAACTTGTGCTGGGAGAACACATCATCAAATTTCCTTGTTCTATGCTTAATTTTTTGGAAGCAGCAGGAAGATGGTGTTATATTTTCTTTTTAGTCTTTACTATGATGGACTGCATTTTATATAATAATAGGGTAGCTTCTTTTGTTAGTTTCTAAGTTATCCTTGAAAACTGAATGATACCTGTGTCTTCTTGGGTATTGGTGAGAGAATATTTCTTTTATTTTGTATTTTGAACTTAATGAAATACATTTTTTTCTCATTTTGCTGTTTGATCTGATACCTCCAAAAACATATATAAAAGATGGTGACCTACAAAATTTTATAATTTATATGTATAATATAATAATATCAACATTTCATCAGGCAGACATATAAGACTCATATAGTCTTATATGAGCCAATCCACTGTCTGTCTGTTGCTTAAATTTAGTTAGGAAAATGACGCACTGCCATCCATCTGAGGTTGTCTATGCATGAGGTGGTCAAATTGTTACTCCAATCATACTGCTCACCCTCAAATTCAGCTTCAGGAGTCTCTATAANTTTGCCGACTAAGGTCCATCTAGTCAAGGCTATGATCTTTTCCAGTAGTCATGTATGGATGTGAGAGTTGGACTGTGAAGAAGGCTGAGCACCAAAGAATTTTTGAACTGTGGTGTTGGAGAAGACTCTTGAGAGTCCCTTGGCCTGCAAGGAAATCCAACCAGTCCATTCTGAAGGAGATCAGCCCTGGGATTTCTTTGGAAAGAATGATACTAAAGGTGAAACTCCAGTACTTTGGCCACCTCATCAGAAGAGTTGACTCATTGGAAAAGACTTTGATGCTCGGAGGGACTGGGGGCAGGAGGAGAAGAAGACAACAGAGGATGAGATGGATGGATGGCATCACTGACGTGATCTGAGTGAACTCCGGGAGTTGGTGATGGACAGGGAGGCCTGGCATGCTGCAATTCATGGGGTCACAAAGAGTCGGACACGACTGAGTGACTGAACTGAACTGAAGCCTCTAAAAATGCCTATTATATCAGCATTTCCTTCAACTACAACTAAAGAAACATACATTCACACTTGCCAAGACTTTAAAATAAAATTTTAGGTTTTGTAAATGTCTGAATAGTGGGGTTTTGAAAGACTAAGCTGTCTCTCAGTTCAATTCAATTCAGTCACTCAGTCATGTCTGATTGTTTGCGACCCCATGGGCTGAACCACACCAGGGTTCCCTGTCCATCACCCGGAGCTTACTCAAACTCATGTCCATCGAGTTGGTAGGGCAATCCAACCATATCATCCTCTATCATCCCTTTCTTCCACCTTCAGTCTTACCTAGTTCAAGGGCTTTTCCAAATAGACAGTTTTTCACATCAGGTGGACAAATATTGGAGTTTCAGATTCAATGTCAGTCCTTCTATTGAATACTCAGGACTGATTTCCTTTAGAATTGACTGGTTGGGTCTCTTGGCAGTCCAAGGGACTCTCAACAATCTTCTCCAACACCACAGTTCAAAAACATCAGTTCTTTGGTGCTCAGCTTTCTTTATGGTCCATCTTTCATACCATACATAGTTAGTGGAAAAACCATAGCTTTTACAAGATGGACCTTTATTAGCAAAGTAAACTCTCTACGTTTTAATATGCTATCTAAGTTGGTCATAGCTTTTCTTCCAAGGAGCAAGCATCTTTTAATTTCATGGCTGCACTCACCATCTGCAATGATTATGGAGCCCCCAAAATAAAGTCGCTCAGTGTTTCCATTGCTTCCCCATATATTTGCCATGAAGTGATAGGACAAGATGACATAATCTTAGATTTCTTAATGTTGGGTTTTAAACCAACTTTTTCACTCTCTTCTTTCAGTTTCATCAAGAGGCTCTTTAGCTCCTCTTCACTTCTGCTGAATCTCTGGTTCTGCTGGCTTTTCTAAATCCAGCTTAAACATCTGGAAGTTCTTGTTTCATGTACTGTTGAAGCCTGTTTGAGCATTACTTTTCCAGCATGTGAGATAAGTGCAGTTGTGTAGTACTTTGAACATTCTTTGGCATTGCCTTTCTTTGGGATTGAAATGAAAACAGACTTTTTCTAGTCCTGTGGCCACTGCTGACTTTTCCAAATTTGTTGGCATATTGAGTGAAGCACTTTAACAGCATCATCTTTTGGTTCTGAAATAACTCAACTGGAATTCCATCACCTCCACCAGCTTTGTTCATACCGATGTCTTCTAAGGACCACTTGCCTTCACATTTCAGGATGTCTGGCTCTAGGTGAGTGATCACACCATCATGGTTATCTGGGTAATTAAAATCTTTTTTTTTGTATAGTTTTTCTGTGTATTCTTTCCACCTCATCTTCATATCTTCTGCTTCTGTTAGGTCCATACCATTTCTGTCCTTTATTGTGCCTATCTTTGCATGAAATATTCNATAATGAAAAGGACATCTTTTTTGGGTGTTAGTTCTAAAAGCTCTTGTAGGTCTTCATAGAACCATATCCCCTCTTTGGGGGATTTCCTTTCCCTTTAGGGCACCACAGAGCATTAAGTAGAGTTCCTTGTGTTATACAGTAGGTTCCCATTAGTTATCTATTTTATACATAAGTAGTGTATATATGTCAATTCCAACCTCCCAATTCATCCCACTCATTCCCCCCTTTGGTGTCCATATGCAAAACTATTTTTTAAACAGGAATTCACAAGCAAACCTTCCCTTAGCTGTCCTAGGACTGATATTATCACCTATAGAACACTTCATTGTACCCCCATGAGAAAATCAGAGTGAAAGAGGCAAATATCTTGGTATTAGTTCAAAAATAGGTTGATCTCACAGGCCTCCTAAAAGGATTTGGGAGTACCTCCATTAAGCCTTTCAATATGCTTTGAGAACCACCAGCACAGAACATACCCCGAAGCTGCAGCATTTAAAAGGCTCAGGAACTGGGATGTTTATGTTCCAACTTCCATTCATGGTGGTTTCAGTCTATACTAACTCCAAGGAATTTCTCACCTGCCTTGCAAGCAGGTTGAAGGTGCTCTTCCAGCCAGAGGGAAAGTCCAGGCAGAGAGTTATGGGTGTGACTAAACAAGACCAAAGAAAGAACTAATGCTTTAGAAGCCAATCTCCTAGACCCTAGCAGAATTATCTATGACTTCATCCTATTAGTATTCCTTTGTTTTCATTTTTCTAGTCTATACTTTTCTATCAGAGCATTCAATTACTACATTTAGAGAACCATCAGTCTCTCAGACTGCAACTGCTCAAAGTTCACCCTTTATACAGTGGTTCTCAAATGTACTTTTATGAGGTTCTGATTTCTGCCAATATGCTCTACAAAAAAGTCCTAGCACCTGTCATGAATAATTTCAGAACTGGTTGCTTTATTAATTCACTACTAAAACTAAACTCTGTCTCTCCTGCTTCAATATCTAGTAAGCCACGTCTGTATCTCTGATAAATTTATAGACTCTGGTATTTAGATGGAAATAATATCTTCCAGATTGGGCCTAAGAAGCAAATGATCCCTCATTATGAAGAAATATTGTTGTTGGCCTCTACCTTACTACTGTTTGTCCCAGGGAAGGGAATTGAAGGTATCTTCCAATCTAGTTCACAAAAATAGTAAAGGAGACAAGATTCAATCAAGAATCCTTTGTTCAGAAATAAAAGTGAATAATTGTGGCTGAGATGGTAGCTGAGATGGTAAAGAGTCTGCTTGCAGTGCAGGAGACCTGGGCTCAGTCCCTGGGTTGGGAAGATCCCCAGTATTCTTTCCTGGAGAATCCCAAGGACAGAGGAGCATGGTGGACTACAGTCCACAGGGTCACAAAAGAGTCAAACATGACTGAGTGACTAACACACCTCCAGGTTCAAGATACCATGTACTAGGCACATAAGCATGGCAGATAGTACAGAATGGTGAGGGGCAGGGCTGTGCTGAAGCCTATGGCACCAGCTCATAAGAGTTGAGTGTGTATATTTCTTTCCAACTCTGCCATCAGTGATGTCTCATTGGCAGCTTAAAACCAGCCACAGAATAAATATTGGGACTACTTATACTATAAAAATTGGCAAACACAAAATTCTCTTTCTAGAGAGAGCCAGTTGTCAAACACTTACCTACACACCACAGGTATGAAATTCCAGTAAGGTGAGGCTCTGCTGGCTTAAGCAGTTGTCTCCTGCTCAGGTTACCTTCTCCAAACTCAGGTGCCCTCCCCTCTATGCAGGCAACCACAGCTAAGTCTGAAGTCTTGAGCTATTAGAAATGTCTAATTACAAGTCCCTCAGTGCCGGGAGCCAGCGTGAGGAACTCTGCCCATGGCAAAGGTCATGAGGAAGGAGGCTTTGGCATACACAAAGGAGTGATCAAGCCTCAGGAAACCCCCTGTTCCTGAGCATCTACCCCAAAACCAGAGTACTTTACAGGGGGCTCTCCCCCATAACCATTTCTCTCAGAGAAAGAGTAAACGTGCAGCTCCAAGGCAATAAAAATTCCTGGGCGTGACAAGAGTGTTCCAATTTACGAACTCTGAAGGTTATCTAGCCTGCCTGTATAGATTCGTCCAGCCAATATCTTAAGATTAAGTAGATCTTAAGGGGAACATTGGTGAAAGGATTTTCATCTGTTGGGCTGATGTTTGCTGCTAAGTCTCCATGTTCTCTGCCCTTATAATGAATATAACTGGCATATAGGAGAAATAAGTATTAACCTTTAAGCATATAGGAGAAATAAGTATTAACCTTTAAGATTAATCATGTTAATCTTGGGTTAAATAAATTCCTTTCTTGGTTGTGACCCATTACACCCTCACCCTATAGGAATGCAACTTTATCTGCTACCTTCAGAGGATGGTGCCTGGTTTAAGAAAAAACACCCTTGGAAAAAATAAGTTTTTTGGTTATCAGAAAGA
>SJYV01029546.1:1230745-1283099 GCA_006410875.1 Neotragus pygmaeus
AGTATACTGTATTGGTGTTTTTCTTTCTGGTTTACTTCACTCTGTATAATCGGCTCCAGTTTCATCCACCTCATTAGAACTGATTCAAATGTATTCTTTTTAATGGCTGAGTAATACTCCATTGTGTACATGTACCACAGCTCTCTTAGCCATTCATCTGCTGATGGGCATCTAGGTTGCTTCCATGTCCTGGCTACTATAAACAGTGCTGCAATGAACATTAGGGTACACGTGTCTCTTTCACTTCTGGTTTCCTTGGTGTGTATGCCCAGCAGTGGGATTGCTGGGTCATAAGGCAGTTCTATTTCCAGTTTTTTAAGGAATCTCCACACTGTTCTCCATAGTGGCTGTACTAGTTTGCATTCCCACCAACAGTGTAAGAGGGTTCCCTTTTCTCCACACCCTCTCCAGCATTTATTGTTTGTAGACTTTTGGATTGCTGCCATTCTGACTGATATGAAATGGTACCTCATTGTGGTTTTGATTTGCATTTCTCTGATAATGAGTGATGGAAATGCCTGACCACCTTATCTGCCTTCTGAGAAATCTGTATGCAGGTCAAATGCAACAGTTAGAACCAGACATGGAAAAACAGACTAGTTCCAGATCAGGAAAGGAGTATGTCAAGGCTGTATATTGTCACCCTGCTTATTTAACTTAGTGCAGAGTACATCATGAGAAACGCTGGGCTGGATGAAGCACAAGTTGGAATCAAGATTGTGTGGAGAAATATCAATAACCTCAGATATGCAGATGACACCACCCTTATGGCAGAAAGCGAATAGGAATTAAAGAGCCTCTTGATGAAAGTGAAAGATGAGAGGGAAAAAGCTTGCTTAAAACTCAGCATTCAAAAAACAAAGATGGCAACCAGCCCCACCACTTCATGGCAAATAGATTGTAAAACAATGAAACAGTGAGAGATTTTATCTTCTTTGGGTNGCCTCTTGATGAAAGTGAAAGATGAGAGGGAAAAAGCTTGCTTAAAACTCAGCATTCAAAAAACAAAGATGGCAACCAGCCCCACCACTTCATGGCAAATAGATTGTAAAACAATGAAACAGTGAGAGATTTTATCTTCTTTGGGTCCAAAATCACTGCAGATGGTGACTGCAGCCATGAAATTAAAAGACTCTTGCTTCTTGGAAGAAAAGCTATGACCAACCTAGACAGCATTTTAAAAAGCAGTCTTTACCAACAAAGGTCCACCTATTCAAGGCTATGGTTTTTCTAGTAGTCATGTAAGGATGTGAGAGTTGGACCATAAAAAAAACTGAGGGCTAAATAATTAATGCTTTTGAACTGTGGTGTTGGGGAAAACTCTTGAGAGTCTCTTGGACAGCAGGGAGATAAAACCAGTTAATCCTAAAGGAGATGAGTCCTGAATATTCATTGGAAGGACTGATGCTGAAGCTGAAGCTCCAATAATTTGCCCACCTAATGTGAAAAACTGGACTAGGAAAGATTGAAGTCAGGAGAATAATGGGATGAAAGAGGATGAGATGGTTAGATAGCATCACCAACTCAATGGACATGAGTCTGAGCAAGTTCCAGGAGTTTGTGATGGACAGGGAAGCCTGGCATGTTGCAGTCCTTGGAGTCACAAAGAGTCAGACATGACTGAGCAACTGACCTGAACTGAACTGAAGGACATGGATGCAGTCTAGATGTCCATGGACAGAGGAATGGATAAAGAAGTCATGGTACTTATATACAATGGAATATTGCTCAGCCATAAAAAGTATATATTTGAATCAGTCATTATATATTTGACAGAACCCAGGGAATATACAAAATTAAAATGATGGGAAATCTATGGACCTTGAGTGACTATGGTAGGTCATTGTAGCTTCATGAACTGCAAAATATATACCACTCAGGTGGGGAATGTTGATCATGAAGGAGGCTGTACTTTTTTAGTGATGCAGAATATATAGGGAAATCTTGTACCTTCCTCTCAATTTTCCTGTGAATCTGAATCTTCTCTAAAAAGATTAATGTATGTTGAAAAACTCAGGAAAGCAAAACAAAATGCAAACAAAAGTCTGCTCGAAAAAATAATAAATTACAGATCTTAGAGGTTAATACTGTGACTATATAAATTTAAAATGCTTCACCTTTTTAATGGTTGAATAATATTCCACTGTGTATATGTATCACAACTTCTTGGCCCATTCATCTGTGGATGGAGAGTTAGATTGTTTCCATGTCCTGGCTATTGTAAACAGTACTGTGGTGAACATTGGGGTACATGTGTCTATGTCAATTGTGGTTTCCTCAGGGTATATGCCCAATAGTGGAATTTTGAGTCATATGTCAGTTTTATTCCTAGGTTTTTAAGGAATCTCCGTACTCTTCTCCGTATTGGCTGTATCCATTTGCATTCCCACTAACAGTGCAAGAGGATTCTTTTTCCTCCACACCCTTTCTGGCCTTTATTGTTTGTAGATTTTTTGATGATGTCCTTTCTGACTGGTGTGAGGTGGAACGAATTAGGGAGTGGCATTGAAACATATACATTACCATGTATAAAATAAGATAGCCAGTGAAAATTTACTGTATGATGCAGGGATCTCAAATCCAGTCTTGGTGACAACCTAGATGGGGTGGAAAGTGGGAGGGATGTTCCAGAGGGAGGGGACATATCTATACCTATGATTCACTCATGTTGATAGATGGCAGAAACCAACACAACATTGTAAAGCAATTATTCTCCAATTGAAAATAAAATTTTAAATTCATCCTTTTTAAAAATATTGAAACTAAAACTTCCTCCCAACTACCAGATATGCTGTGTGCTTCATGTTATTTGATTATTTATAGTCCATTTCGATGAGAAAACAAAAGAGTATAATTAAATTTGTTTAAGATCCAGTTATCTTATGTCTCTTTTCTGATCTGCCAACATCCCAGGAAAAGCTGTAAGGATCTCAGTATAAGAACATTGTGCAAGAAAAGTGAAAGGAAATGCAAACTGGATACATATTTCTGAAACTAAATGTAGATTAACAAGATAGAATTTAAGGGAGAAAGCAATATATTGAAGTTACATTAGACCAGGAAGGTGATAAATGAAAAGGAAATAGCTTTTATAATTTTTTTCTTTTATACTACAATAACTTAATGTCACTAAGTGACCATAAAGAATTTTCTCTTGTTCTTATTGAAAACATATGCCCACATCAGTCTTCATCTAGGTAGAGTTGAGTTGAATATTTTTTAAAATCTAACAACCATAAAAATGGTCTTTATGCTCCAAATTTAGCAGGACAAATGCCATTCTACACCAACAACAGGTTATGACAAATTATAAATTCTGTTTTTGTTGAAGAAGTTAACCACCAGAGTCTGCCAGGTATTTAGAAATGCCCAATTCAGCGTCTCCTGGGGGATCACTGCTTCTTTCCCCTGGGTTTTGGTGCTCACAAAGTTTTGTTCATACTCTCCAAGAGTCTCTTTTTCCCCCAGTCCTGTGGAAGTTCTGTAATCAGATCCCACTGCCCTTCAAAGTCAGATTCCCTGGGCATTCTAAGTCCCTTTGTTGGATCCCCAGGTTTGAAAGCCTGATTAGGGCCTAGAACCTTTTCAACAGAAGGACTTTGCAGCAGAAGCACTGATACGGAAGAAGCTGAAGCGCCAATACTTTGGCCTCCTGATGCAAACAGCCAGCTCATTGGAAAAGACCCTGATGCTGGGAAAGATTGAGAGCAGGAGAATGGGGCAACAGAGGATGAGATGCATGGATGGTGGACTTGAGTTGGAGCAAACTTGGGAGATAGTGAAGAACAGAGAAGCCTGGTGTGCTGCAATCCAAGTGGTCACAAAGAGTTGAATATGACTTAATGACTGAACAACAAATTCAGCATCAGCCTCTGGAATTCCCTTTTACAACTGAGAGTAGCTATTTAAAGGGACATGCACATTTTTATACAGCTGCTCTTCAAATGATGTGGTGCATTTTAATTACAATGTCCATGCAAATTCTTCATCTTGAAATCCCTTCTTAGACAAGGCCTGGGTGCCCTAGGCCTTCAGTGTTTTATTCCAGCTTTCAAAGAATTCTGAAAACGTAAGATAATAAAGGATCTTGAAATTATCCCAAGTAGCTAGAAAGTACAAACAAACTTTTGCAGTAAAATAACAATGTGTATACTTGCATTTTGGAAATGAAGTTGTCACTGCAAATATATAAAAATAGAACAGCAAATGAATAATACGGATTTCCAGTTATCTGAATATTTAGCTGTTTTGCACAGTTAATATAAGAAAATATATATTAAGCACACTTAATATAAGAAACCATCACCACTGGTGGACTGGTTTATTCAATAGGACCTTAATAGTTTCTTTTTAATTCTACAGGTTCTAGTTCTGAAATATTATATTTTTATTGAATCATGATGTAAACAGTAGCGTCATAATTTTACTTCTAAGTTACTCTGGTGTTATTACACATTTTAGTCTGCTCCCGTTCTGTTGACATAAAAGTGAGAGACCTGAGGATTGCCAAATCCAAGTATATTTGTAGGGTGATGCAATTCAAGAGTGCACAGAGCAAGCAGGTGGACAGTGAGGCTGGTAAGAGTGGCCTGCCTGGGCAGGGGCAAGCACTCCATCACTGAAATTGTCCTGAGGCACTGACTCACAGTAATAATACCGTAATAATGAGAACAGATCAATGTTTATTCTGTTTTATGATTGCTTCCAAAGTCACTGCAGATGGTGCTTCTCTTATTGACTGCTGTCTGGTGGTGTGCTGTCAATGAAAACCAGAACAACAAAGAAAAATAAATAAATAGCTTACGTATTTCAAAAGTAAACTCTACCATTACCCTGACTATAAAAGTAGAGATGCATGTCCTTTACAGAGAAGGCAATGGCACGCCACTCCAGTACTCTTGCGTGGAAAATCCCATGGATGGAGGAGCCTGGTAGGTTGCAGTCCATGGGGTCGTGAAGAATCGGATAGGACTGAGCAACTTCACTTTCACTTTTCACTTTCCTGCATTGGAGAAGGAAATGGCAACTCCCTGCAGTGTTCTTGCCCGGAGAATTCCAGGGACGTGGGAGCCTGGTGGGCTGCCGTCCATGGGGTCACACGGAGGCGGACACGACTCAAGCGACTTAGCAGCAGCAGCAGCATGTCCTTTATTCATTTGTTTCAGCTTCGCTGGGTCTTCATTGCTGCCCACACTTTCTCCAGACGCCGAGAGCAGAGGCTACTCTCTAGTTGCAGCTTGTGGGCTTCTCACTGTGATGCTTCTCTTGTTGCAAAGCACGGGCTCTAGGTTCGTGGGTTTCAGTAGTTGTGGTCTGACTTGATCGCCCCGTGGCACGTGGGATATTAACTCCCAGACGAGTGATCAAAATCACGTCTCCTGCGTTGGCAGGCAGATTCTTCACCACTGAGCCATCAGGGAAGCCTCTCCTTCCCTTTACGACAAGCATATTTGTTGTGAATTAATCCTTTTGTCCCAGATAGCACCTCTGAAGGGTAATAAGGAATAGTTAGGTGTTCCATGCCTCCAAATTTTGAGCACTTTTAAGTTTGCTTCTGAAAGAAGACATTTAATAAACACTGTACGTAGTGTGGCATAAAATAGAAGTTTTAAATGGATAGTGAAGTACTTCTGGTTCTAAAGAAGAGACACAGATATAAAAAATGAATACAAGCCATTACTATTTATTCCATAGTATTTGATGTTTGTGGAGAAAACAATGGCACCCCACTCCAGTACTCTTGCCTGAAAAATCCCATGGACGGAGGAGCCTAGTGGGCTGCAGTCCCTGGGGTCCGAAGGGTCGGACACGACTGAACGATTTCACTTTCCCTTTTCACCTTCAGGCATTGGAGAAGGAAATGGCAATCCACTCCAGTGTTCTTGCCTGGAGAATCCCATGGACAGGGGAGTCTGGTTATCTGCCATCTATGGGGTCGCAGAGTCGGACATGATTGAAGCTACTTAGCAACAGCAGCAGCATTAGATGTTTGACAAATCCGTTCTTAATTAGAACATCATAATGAATCTGATGCTTCCATTTTCCTTAGGATTTTATGTAATGGGGCAAAAACAAAAAATAAAAATACTTTTGGCTTTTTCTGTGTCTGTAAAACAGCATGATCATCTTTAAGAAGTTTACATGATTATCCTACCCAGAGGGTTCACCCATGGTTTTAATCCTTATTTTTTAATACCATTTTCTAATTTTGTTGTTGTATCCTGTGGCTAATAGGTGGAGCTTTTGGTTTTATCCACCCAATTTATAACATTTTTAAAAATCAAAGACTTAGGATGACCCAGAGTCACTCAAATACAGAATAATAGAGCTGAAATGCATTCCCATTAGACCATGATCATTCCCTTAATGGTGTTTATTATGCTGACATTTGTCAGATAGTTGATCTGGTCTAGCATAGGTAAATATTTAATAACCTAAATGCTTTAAAAATTAAATGACTGGTTTACATATAGTTGATAATTTTTTTTTAATATAGTTCATTTCTTCTATCAATACTTCTGTTAGGAGTATCCGCCCCCCTCCTCTGGCCATAAAAGATAAGGAAGTCCTTATATAATGCTTCAAGTTACCTATGTCAGTTTAAAAAAAAATACACAAAGTGAGAGTTGTGAGTTAAGTTTTATTGGGGGCAAAATGAGCACTATAGCCTGGGATACAGTGTTTCAGATAGCTCTGAGAAACTGTTGCAAACAGACAGGACCAAAAGTCAGTGTATATGTAATTTTGGCAAAGAAGGAGTGCATGTGATCAAGCACATATTTTTTTGCAGAAGTTTGCCACTAGTCACAAGGAGTAGAAGCCACCATGAAGGGTTTTAGTGCTTATCTAGATATGAGGATATGCAATAACTGTGCTCATAAAATAATCTCCTGAAAATATCTAACTAGAGCACAGAATGACTCTTTTCTGCCCTCTACCTTGAACTTCTTTCAGGGACTGTTGAAAATTGACAGCTTCAGCAGCATATGATTTAATCCCTGTAGAGGTAGATGGCAATACCAATGGCTAGTGCCAATTTATAGCTGACCATTTAAAAACATCTGAGATGTGACAGCATTTAGGGGTCAGAGTACAGTTACTGTGACCTGTCTGCCCATTTTGGACTCTAACTCTACCTTCTATGCCTTGCTTTCTTCTATTTCAAAATGGGAATACTATTAATAGTATATGCATAAGGCTGCTTTGAGTATTGAATAAAATTTGTAAAAGGTATGCACAGTGTCTGATACATATCAGACATTCACTAAATATTAACCATCTCTCTCATATCTGTCTGTAAGATGAGTTTTCTCTTTGCTCAAACTCTTCCTCAGGGAAACATGGACAATTCAGGTTAGTTTTGTTCGTTTTTTAATCATATCAGTTAGACATTATTTTTATTCATGTTATTTTATTCATAATGTTTGTTTATACTTACCTTCATCAAATTTTTGTTCATCTTTTTTTTCCTATTTCAGATGATACTGCTGAGATCATTTAGCTTCTTCCATGTCCTCTTAAAAATTGCCTAAGGAGAAGTTTGCTGGTTAACAATTCTCTTTGACTCCAGTTAAACTGGAGATGTTTGTTTCATTCTTATTAGAGAGTTGTATCATGTGCAGTTCTAAGTTGTAAATTATTTCCTGTGGGCAATTTGAAGCTATCATTCACACTCTTTATGTTTCCATTTATTGCTAATAAAATGTCCAACATCAGTCTTATCTATAGATGTGTTTTTACTCCCTGCCAGCTTTTAAGTTGCGTCTCTTTTGTTTGACATCTTACAGTTATTCTATAATGTAAACTTGGGCTTCCCATGTAGTGCAGTGGTAAAGAATTTGCCTTGCAATGCAGGACACACAAGAGACGTAGGTTCAATCCCTGAGCTGGGAAGATCCCCTGGAGCAGGAAATGGCAATCCGTCCCAGTGTTCTTGCCTGAAAAATTCCATAGACAGAAGAGCCCCATGGGCTACAGTCCATGGGGTTGCAAAGAGTCAGACATGACTGAGTGACTAAGCATACAGTCAACTAATACCCTGTATTAATTTTCGGCTGAGGCATAGCAGATGACCATAAACATGTAAGTCTGATATCCTAAAATGACAAACTGAACCAAACTGCTTTAATAGAGGGCCACACGTCTAACTGCAGAGTAGGTTTTCAATCTACCCCAGGGTTCAGTAATTCTCTCTTCAGCCATACTTTATATGCTACTTTACCATTAATTTACCATTAATTTAAATTTTACCCTATTATATATGAATATACTTTTAGCTTATAAAAAGTTGGGTGTTACATTGTTGTAAGCATCTCAATAGTCCCCTGTTGCATGATCATCTTAATGAGTCCCATCTTTTTCTCTGTAAACATTTGTGTACACTTACTTTAAATATATTTTCTATATTCCAGAGTATAAAAGTTCTAAGGTTCTAAATGTGTTCTTTTTTTTTTTTTTTTCCTGTGAGTCTATTCATAACTACTTGTTTCCTATTTGGCAGTTGTTAGTAATGAGTTCATATCTGTTCTTTAATTGTGGGGACTCATTAGGCTAATACCAATGAGAGACAACTGAAGTCTCCCATTGGGAAGTTTGAGAGTTGAACAGTGAGACCTTTGCACCCGTTGAGCATCCCTCGATTAAAGTATGAGACTCGGGGAGTTCTTGCACTTTACTTCTGGCCCAGAGCTCCTGGAGAGATGCAATGCTGATAAAGGCATTTGCTCCCAGACACTGGGGTCTCTCAAGTTTACTTATTTCTCTCAGCCAGTGTCTTCGTATACATTACTTCTGTCTACTCTCTTGTTTGGGGGAAGGGGGGTTGAGTAGGTGATTTTAATACATTTTTTGTTTTGTTTTGAGCACAATGATGCATTAAATCTGCTTTATTTATATCAAGTTGCTTTTAGTGTTCCATTCTGCTTGGGGGGGGGGAATTACTCCTATGCATTCCCAAGTAAAAGTTGCTAAGGTATTTCTTGAGTATAATAGAGACTACATAAAAATTAGAGTATACTGTAACTTAATATGGCTCCATGGGGTTAGGAGGCTTCCCTGTGGCTTAAACAGTAAAGAATCTACCTGCAATGCAGGAGACCTGGGTTTGGGGAGATCCTCTGGAGAAGGAAATGGCTACTCACTCCAGAATTCTTGCCTGGAGAATCCCATGGATGGAGGAGCCTGGCAGGCTATAGTCCATGCGGTCACAAAGAGTCAGATACAACTGAGTGACTAAGCACAGCACAGCACATAATATATACTATATACCAAAAATAATTCTATATTATATGTTTATCATATATAAATGCATTTATATATATATATATATATATATATATGCATGTGCAGGTGCAAGTGCACTCAGTCATGTCCAACTTCTTTGCAACCTTCTTCAGGGTTCTTGCCTGAAAAATTCCATAGATAGAGGAGCCTAACGGGCTACAGTCCATGGGGTCACAAAGAGTTAGACAGGACTTAGTGACTAAGCAATATTCATCCATGGCTGCTTGTTGAGAGCACAGTTCTTATCCTCACTTAGAAAATTCAATTTAATGGAAAAATGCACCCTTTAATTTGTAACATGGAAAGTAAAAAAATGTTTCCTGGATAACTTATACTGCCTGGAACCTCTAAGCTTTATGCAAGTGGATTTCTTATAATGATCAACTCACACTGCTTAATCACAAATATGGTGTCTACTGGGTTAGAATTAGATATACATCAAGTAGCATAGAACAGAAACAACATGCGATGTGACGGATTGCTCTGAGGATAATGCCCCTGATGGAATTTCTGTGCTTCATTTCCGGCAGTAGCTTTTACTCAGGTAATCCAAAGCCAGGGTTTCTTGGAACACCGCCAGCTCTCCAGAGAGGGGGGCTCCTCTTAAAAAACAATATGACTGTGACAGTGGGGTGGATATTTCTCAATTAATTTATATTCAGAGAAGGTATGCTACACATTGGGAAGCATAATACACTCAAAGTTTTCCCAGTAGCACTGCTCAAAATTGATTTATGACAGAGAGAATCAGGATCACAGGGTCCCAAACAGCCACCTGAAAGAAGGCTTTTCAAGATGAAACAAAAGAAAGACAATTCAATGCAGTCCTCAGGGAAGACCCTATGCATTAGGGATCTCTGGAGGCTTAGCTAAACAGCCAACCTATTTCCTTTAATAAGAGATTAGAAAATTTATAAATAACTCAGGCACTTACATCACTATTTAAGACGGAATGCTTTACAAAGAGGTATGAAACTGTTTAACATTACTTAGACACTTTATACTTGTATTGAACTCCTCTGAGAGGAAAAAAATTCTCAATAATGGAAAGGAAAGAATGAAAAAAGTTAAAACACCGATTTTTGGTGGAGCAATGAAGTTGTCTTTGTTATATATTGCCTAGTTTTTAAGTTGAACCTATTAAAAAGGTGAAATTAGTGAGACAAAATTGCATCCTTTGTGTAAGTGTTATTGTTGCTGTTCAGTTACTAAGTTGTGTCCAGCTCTGCGACCCCAAAGATTTCAGCACATCAGGTTCCTCTGTTCTCCCTTCATCTCCCAGAGTTTGCTCAAATGCATCTTTTGTGAAAGTGAAGAAACCTATATTGGGTGACACAGCCTCCTTTTTCTCTAGTTTAACTAGGGTCTCCTCATACTTGCTTTGGTTGCACCCTGACTGTATTCTCTGCTTAGTGTGTTTAAAGTTGCCACCTTATGTTGTGGCACTGCCATTTCTGTATAACACTGGGTTGGCCAAAAAGTTGGCTGGGTGTTTCTGTAAGATGGCACAGAAAAATCCAAACAAGTTACTTGGCCAACTCAGTACTTAGTTTCAACTCAGTCATTGGCATAGTCATTTTATCTAACAAGTAAGCTCCTATTGCCGTAGTTAATCTATAACACCACAGTGATTGTGAGTTCAATATTGTTACAACTTTGAAAATCAGTTTATGAACTTAAATTTTTGACCTATTTTAGGCATAGTGTCTGGCTCATCTAGAGCCAGACATCTTGGAATGTGAAGTTAAGTGGGCCTTTGGAAGCATCACGACAAAGATAGTGGAAGTGATGGATTTCCAGTTGAGCTATTTCAAATCCAAAAAGATGATGCTGTTAAAGTGCTGCACTCAGTTCAGTTCAGTTCAGTTCAGTCGCTCAGTTGTGTCCGACTCTTTGCGACCCCATGAATCGCAGCACGCCAGGCCTCCCTGTCCATCACCAACTCCCAGAGCTCACCCAGACTCACATTCATCGAGTCAGTGATGCCATCCACCCATCCCATCCTCTGTCGTCCCCTTCTCCTCCTGCCCCCAATCTCTCCCAGCATTAGAATCTTTTCCAGTGAGTCAACTCTTCGCATGAGGTGGCCAAAGTACTGGAGTTTCACTTTAGCATCATTCCTCCCAAAGAAATCCCAGGGCTGATCTCCTTCAGAATGGACTGGTTGGAATTTGGAAAAGTCAGCAGCACAGAACTGGAAAAGGTCAGTTTTCATTCCAATCCCAAAGATGGGCAATGCCAAAGACTGTTCAAACTACTACATGATTGCATTCATCTCACACGCTAGTAAAGTAATGCTCAAAACTCTCCAAGCCAGGCTTCAGCAATACATGAACTGTGAACTTATAGATGTTCAAATTGGGTTTAGAATAAGCAGAGGAACCTGAGATCAAATTCCCAACATCGTCTGGATTATCAAAAAAGCAAGAGAGTTCCAGAAAAACATCTACCTCTGCTTTATGGACTATTCCAAAGCCTTTGACTGAATAGATCACAATAGACTGTGGAAATTTCTGAAAGAGATGGGAATACCAGACCATCTGACCTGCCTCTTGAAAAATCTGTATGCAGGTCAAGAAACAACAGTTAGAACTGGACATGGAACAACAGACTGGTTACAAAAAGGAAAAGGAATACGTCAAGGCTGTATATTGTCACTGTGCTTATTTAACTTAAATGCAAAGTACATCATGAGAAAAACTGGACTGGATGAAGCACAAGCTAGAGTCAAGATTGTCGTGAGAAATATCAATAACCTCAGATATGCAGATGACACCACCCTTATGGCAGAAAGTGAAGAAGAACTAAAGAACCTCTTGGTGATTGTGAAAGAGGAGAGTGAAAAAGTTGGTTTAAAGCTCAACATTCATAAAATTAAGATCATGGCATCGGGTCCCATCACTTCATGGCAAATATATGGAGAAACCATGGAAACAGTGGTAGACTTTATTTTTTGGGCTCCAATATTGCTCCAGATGGTGACTGCAGCCATGAAATTAAAAGATGCTTACTCCTTGGGAGAAAAGTTATGACCAACCTAGATAGCATATTAAAAAGCAGAGACATTACTTTGTCAACAAAGGGCCATCTAGTCAAAGCTATGGTTTTTCCAGTAGTCAGGTATGGATGTGAAAGTTGGACTATAAAGTAGGCTGAGCACCAGAGAATTGATACTTTTGAACTGTAGTGTTGGATAAGACTCTTTAGAGTTCCCTGGACNATTCTGAAGAAGATCAGCCCTGGGATTTCTTTGGAAGGAATGATGTTAAAGCTGAAACTCCAGTACTTTTGTAGGCCACCTCATGCAAAGAGTTGACTCATTGGAAAAGACTCTAATGCTGGGAGGGATTGGGTACAGGAGGAGAAGGGGACGACAAGGATGAGATGGCTGGATGGCATCACTGACTCGATGGACGTGAGCCTGAATGAACTCTGGGAGTTGGTGGGAGGCCTGGTGTGCTGCAATTCATGGGGTCTCAAAGAGTCAGACACAACTGAGTGACTGAACTAAACTGAACTGTGTCCAAATAAAGGATAAAAATAATATATTTTAACTTCTAAATAGAACAGAAATCCATGAATCTGCACTTATACTTAACAAATAAGTAAACTAAAATTTTGTGAGGAACAAATGTGGGCATTGTTTAAAAAAGTAAGTTCACTAATGAAAGTTCTTATAAATACCACATTAGTCAAGTCGTTGAAGTTGCCACTGCCAATAATGGGACAAATTAATATCATTTACCAGCCAGTAAGATGGAGTGAAAATAGCACTTCTTTGATATTCCTGAAAATGGAGAATGCCTTGAATCTGTTTATGAGGAACCATAACACATCCAAACGGTGGATATTCTGAAAAAATGACTGGCCTGTCATTTCTTCTTAAAATCTTTTTTATTTTATCCTGGAGTATAGCCAATTGATAATGATGTTATAATTTTAGATGAACAGAAAAGTGACCCAGCCATATAAATACATGTATCCATTCTCCCCCAAACTCCCCTCCCATCCAGGCTCCCATATAATATTGAGCAGCAATCCCTGTGCTATACAGTAGGACCTTGTTGTTTATCCATTAAATATATCAGTGTGTACATGTCCATCCCAAATTCCCTAACTGTCCCTCTTCCCCATCCCTCCCTGCCTGGTAACTATAAGTTTGTTCTCTAAGTCTGTGACTGTTTCTGTTTTGTAAATAAGATCTTTTGTATCGTATCTTTTTAGAATCTGCATATGTTATTTCAATTTATATTTCTGTTTTTGTGTCTAACTTAACTTCACTCAGAATGACAAACTCTAGGTCCATCCATGTTGCTGCAAATGGTATTATTTCATTCTTTTTAATGGCTGGTTAATATTCCATTGTGTATCTGTGCTACAATTAATTTCTAAACCTCAAGGTCATAGAGGTCACAAAAAGAATAAGAAACTATTCCATGAGGAAAGTACCTAGACTTAACTAATAAAATAGCACATGATTGTGAACTGAACTTTTTTTTTTTTTAATTAGAGGACACTTTGGGGCACTTTATGAAATGTCAAAGGGACTAATAATTAGATAGTAGTAATTACCGATGTTTAGTTTCCTGGTTTTGGTGGTTGCACTGTCGTTATACAAACATTTTGACTATAAAGTATCTGGGGAGGGTGGGGAAACACATCAGCTATGGAGTACAGGTGCCAGGGCTTGCAGTTTTCAGAAGCTGTAGCTCCTGGGCTCTAGATCTCAGGTTCGGTAATGTGGCACCCGGGATGATTTGCCTTTCAGAGTGTGGCGTCTCCCTTGACCAGGGATCGAACCCAGGTCCCCTGCATTGGCAGGTGAATTATTTACCACTGAGCCACCAGAGAGGTGCTCCAATATATCTTATACCAAATTGCACTCTCCTTGTATGGAGACCTTTAATATTTGAGCTTCACGTTTGCATGGTTTCTGTTAAATATGTTCTCTGTTTCAACAGGGCTCTTTTTTTTTTCTCCTTGGCCTTGGTTTTATGACACAAATTATATCCTTTATTAAGTAGATCGTTTTATTTACACCTTTCAAACTCCTCTGCAAGTCATTGTTTTGTCTTTTCAAATTCTTTGGGCTAATGTTGGGAGCTCCTGGTCCATGGCTCCCTTCCAAACTCCTACCCATCTTTCCAGTTACATCACAAGCTCAGAGCCCTGAGTATTCCTCACTGAGCCTTGCCTCAGGCTTGTTGCAGCAAGGAACTTTGGTAGATGAGATCGTAATGTCTTTCTCCAGGACAAAGACTAAGTTTGCTTCTCACTTAGTAGAAAGCAGTAGATGCCTGAAGCACATCCAGGACTTGTGCAGCATCCATTTGGGCCACTCTTGCACATTCCCCCAAGTCTGGGCAAGGTGCAGGCTGCAAATCTGGCCTAGGCAGCTTGCTGTGTTACAGGCATACAATCCTGTGTCCCTGAGGCAGAAGCTGTCTTTTGCAGCACATATGCAGTAACTAACTAATTTATATGCTTGTAAAATCGCTTCCCTGGTGGCTTAGTGGTAGCAAATCCGCCTGCCAATGCAGGAGACCTGGGTTCAATCCTGGGGTCAGGAAGACCCCCTATAGGAGGAGATGGCAACCCACTCTGGTATTCTTGCCTGGAAAATCCTATGGACAGAGGAGCCCGGCAGGCTACAGTCCATGGGGTCACAAAGAGTCGGGCATGACTTGGCAACTAATCAACAACAAAGCTTGTAAAATGAAATCTCAGACTCAATAGCTAATATTTCTGCTACAGTGTTAAATAATGTTTGTAGCAGAGAATGTTTTAATTTCTGTATTTAGCAATACCCTACTGAGTAAAATATTATATCTTATATTGATACATACCCATGAATCACGTGATGAAAGTATCCATTATCCATTTTCAGTATTTTTAACATGAATGTGTATTGAATGATACTAGCTGTCTTTTCAGCATCTGTGCTGAACATAATAAATTCTGTTAAATTAAAACAATTAATAAATTATATTAAAATATTGAAACATTCTGACACTTCTTAAATAAATTCCACTAGGCATGATGCATTATTTTTAAATATTCTGTTGTATTTTGTTTCCTAATTCATCTAAGATTATTGCAAAGATATCCATGAGTGAAATTAGCCTTTTTCTTTTTTTGGCACAATCCTCATCAGTCTTCAGTGTCACTGAGCAGAGAAAATTTTCTTTTTAGGATGCAGAAAAATATTTTATATCCTTTACAGATTATAGTGACTAAAAGTACATACAATTTAGGGAGCAAACTATGACTGAAAGTATAACTTACTATAACTGCATAATATTTGGTGACCTGCTCAGGAATTTTTATGAAAAAGGCAAACTAGATCTCTCCCTGTAATTTTGGAGAGAAGTTCTTTTTATAGTGATTTTTTTGAGGTTGTCTTAATATCTAGGATAATATAATTTGAAAGAATTGTCCTTCTGGGCTGAAAATAATCAGTCTTGGAGGTAAGAATCCTTACCACTCAAAGTCAAGTTGAAAATGACCCCCAGAGAATTTTGTCAGAGCGACTATGAAATTTTGATATTCTTTCCTATATCCTAGCTTTTGAGTCTCTTCTTGACTTTCTTTCCTTCTCCCTAACTTGCTAACTCTTCACCCAGTTTCTCATTTATCTTAGCATCATGGTATTACTAAACCACCCACAACTGTTTCAAGTATCCTACTTTATTATCCACTCGTATCTTCCAAGCACAGCTCCAGGCTGCTTCCATCTCTTAGATTCGACGTTAAAATTAGTTCTAGAGAGGCCCTTTGTGTCTCTCCCTGTGCACTCCCTCATTGTTGTTCCCAATTTAATTTCCGCAGTCCGTTTGGATCACCCGTTTGCTACACACCTGCCTCCCTTGCTTCTCTCTCCCTTTTAAAGATTAGCCTACAAGCATCCCACCTTTAGGAGATTCAGCTTTTATCTACTCTATAACTTACCTGAATTACTCAATGTAGCCGAGGTGGGGGAGGGAACAAAGAAACTGGATGGCCTTGTATTGACTTCACTATCACTTAACTTAATTGGCCTCTTAGTACTGTGCAGAGGTCTGATGTCAATGTCTTGCCCTCAGTTCCTTTCCTTACCCACTTACCTAGGTGGCTTTTCATGCTTTGTCCTTACTGGAACACCTAAGACCCCATCGTCCTTCCTCACTCCCGGCTGATAAAATATTTTCTTGTTTTGTTGAGCAAAGAACTTTCAAATACTCTGAGTGGGGATTTCCTGGTGGTCCAGTGGTTAAAACATTGCCTTTTACTGTAGGTGGTACAGGTTCAATCCTTGGTTTGGGAGCTAAAATCCCATATGACTTGTAGCCAAAAAAACAAAACATAAAGCAGAAACAATACTGTAACAAACTCAATAAAGGCTTTAAAAATGGATCATATAAGAAGAAATATTTTAATATATTTGTTTTTAATTGGAAGATAATTGCTTTAATATATTATGCTGGTCTGTGCCATACATCAACATGAATCAGCCATAAATGTAAAAAGAAATCTTTCAAAAAATACCCTGAGCCATTCATAGGTGGACCCACCGGCTTCCATCTGAGCCCCTCTGCCTTGTCTTCCTCTGTATCAATGAGCTCTCTGCAGACCTTCACCCAGGTGGTCTCCCTCTCTTCTCTTCTGTCTTGCCAGTTTCTTCTCCTGATTGATATTATCATAAAACATATTTTATAACATTTCATGTAATGTTTTAAATCACTTTACACATTATTCCCCTCCAGTTCCACCCTCCTTTATTCTTACTTCTTAGCAGATATTTTCTCGTTGTTGTTTAGGTCACTAAGTCATGTCCAACTCTTTTGTGACCCCATGGACTGTAGATCTTCAGGCTCCTCTGTCAATGGGCTTTCCCAGACAAGAATACTAGAGTAGGTTGCCATTTCCTTCTCCATGGGTTCTTCCCAACCCAGGAATCAAACCCATGTCTCCTGCACTGGCAGGTGGGTTGTTTACCACTGAGTCATCAGTTTTAACCAGAGTTTTAACTTGTCCCAAATTATTTTCTGTTTTATCTCATTAATATATCCAGAGCAGTGCACCAGAACAGGCTCATCACTAGAAACCATTTTGCTCAATTCAGTCCTACCAGATCTCCTGAAATGTTTGACAGCCTCCATCATTTCATTCGTCTGGGAACATCTCGTAGACTTGACGTTAGTGCATCCATGTATCCCATGTCGCTGCTACTTCTCAGCCTTCTCTGTGGCTTTTGTCTCACCTCAGTTACCAACAGGCTTCAGAATGCCTGCTCTAGACTCGGTACATGGGCTCTCCTTCAGGTAAACTTACATCTTTGCTGATCTCACTCAGTTCCTTAGCTTTAAATATCATCTATACCCCCAATGACTGCTTCCTCAGTGAGGGTTCCATCAGGGGTGAATCAAAGATACAGAACCTCAGTGAGTTACAAGATAATGGATTATCTTATGTACTGTGTCTGTGGTCTTCCTAGTCACAATTGATGACACTTCCATCTTCTCTGTGCTCAAATCATGTTGGATCTTCATTGATTCTGCTATTTTCTCAACTCTCACCCTCCAAGCAGGGACAGATGGTGTCAGCTTCACCCACCCTCATTGTCTGTTTACTGAAAATACAAACATATCTCTTTGCCTCCAATTCTACCAGCCTGAAACAAATCACACTAACCACTGGTCTGGATCACTGTGAAGTTTACTGATTCTTCTCCCTTATAGTCCTACCATAAATTCTCAGCACTGATGTGATATTTTTTAAAAAAGTAAGTCATATTATGCCATCCTGTTCTCGAAGAATTTTAAACGTTTCCATTTCTCTTCCAAAATGTAACTTATTTGCATTGGGGTACAAGGTTAAGTACCTCATATTTCACCTACTACATCTGAAATCTTCTTTTTTGTCAACTGATAATTTAAGGGGTATTACTATTAATTTGTAGAGTGATAACTCATTTGTTTTTAGCTGCTACAATAAATGTTTTGTGAATATTCCCCATTATATATTTATCCATGTACCCAGTGCACATTTCAATGTTTCCAGTTATTTTCCCATTATAAATTGTCAATTTGTTAGGGACTCTTCATATACTGAGCTTTAATTATGGAGGGTTTTTCCTAATTTTTCTAAATTTCAATTGTTCTGAGTTGCATTAAATCAAACTCTTTATTTTCTGTTTTTTCATGAAATGTTCAGCAGATTTCACAATCTTCTGTTGATTTCAAAGACATCTGGTCAATTTAAAACTATATTCCCATTTCCAATTCAAAGTTGGGGGTATATATGTTTAGTATTAATGCAATAAACTCAGTACTCATAATAAGCTTATTAAATTAAAACAATTAGCATTAGACATGATTTTGAAATATCTCCTAACATTGACGCTTTCTGGTACTTCGTAAATAAATTCCACTACGTATGACACATTACTTTTAAATGTGGTACTGTATTATGTTTCCTCATTTATTTAAGATTATTGCAAAGATATTCATGAGCAACACTGGCCTTTAGTTTTGTCTTTGGCACAGTCTTCATCACTCTTCAGTGTTGTTGAACAGAGAAAAATCACTTCTAAAAAATCAGCAAATTTCACCTGAACTTTGACCAACAAAACTGTAAGATACTAATATAGGCATTCATTTAGGGGTTGATTTTGTGTGTTTCTTTTTTTATTTTTGCACATGTAGTACAATACCATCTATATGTTTCAGAAATACCCACAAAATAATACCATATATGGTCAGTTCTTCTATCAAGTTTATTTTTAAAATAATTTGCTATGACATAACTTATATATTAAGAATAAATTTGAGCATTAACACAAAATCCATAATTGCTTGAGTGTGAGTGTGCTCCGTTGCTTCAGTCATGTTTGCCTTTTTGCAACCCCCCGGACTGCAGCCCACCAGAATCCTCTGTCCACGGGATGTTCCAGACAAGAATACTGTAGTGGGTTGTCATTTCCTTCTCCAAGGGATCTTCCTGATCCAAGGATTGAACCAGCGTCTCCTGCAGCCCCTGCACTGCACACAGATTTTTTACCACTGAACCACTGGGGAAGCCCCATGACTGCTTACATGCAATTTTATCCCTGAGAAACTAGGTAAAAACAGGAACCCAGTCACACAAGAATCCACAAATCCCACACAGAGACACACAACTCAAAAATCCATTATCTGTCCTTCGGCTTTAATAAAGGAAACTAAAAAGTAATGAAGTTCTGGCATCTTGAAGAGAGGAAGGTTAATATAGGAAAGACAGACGAAGTGAAGTCACTCAATCACATCCAACTCTTTGCAACCCCATGGACTGTAGCCTGCCAGGCTCCTCTGTCCATGGGATTTTTCAGGCAAGAATACTGGAGTGGGTTGCCATTTCCTGCTCCAGGGGAATCTTCCCGACCCAGGGATTGAACCTAGGTCTCCTGCATTTCAGGCAGACTCTTTATGGTCTGAGCCACCAGGGAACCCAGGGAAGACGTAATCAATCGGCTTTTATAGTAACTTGGCCACATTGTTTTCTTCCATATTATGCTGCATTAACTTACCCTGAAAAGAGCTATTCTGTCTATTTTAGGGCTTCTAGGGTTTAATGGTTTCTCTTATGTCTGAAGTCTCTCCCTATTCATGTATTGCACTATTACTAAAATATACAAGCTATGAAGTAGAATTTTCTTCATCAACATACATTGTCCTTTCTTTCAAAGGAAAAAATAATGCTTTTTTTTCCATGTCTTTACTTCAAAGCTCTCCATGTCTTCACCCCAAAGAGAAGATGTGTTTAAAAACTACCTTTGAATATGCACAGTGGCATTTAGACTATCATATTAAGATAAAAATGAACTATAACTTTGTTCTTTTCAATTTACTATGGGACCCTCACCTCTTTTTATGTTATTAGTATAATACTTTCTGAAAGGAAAAATATATCTGTCTTGAGCTTGTAAGTAACTATCCAGTATAAGATGTCAGTCATGTATTCTCTTTTCACCTGAGTGTACAGCTTGTAACAGGATTTTTATTGATCTTATAGAAAGAGTGTGTGTAAGTACATCACATAACTACTTTCCATTTCACATATCTTATGAAATTGGAATGAAAGAAAATGTGCAATGGTGCATATAATACCCAGAACATTACCTGCTACATAGAATGCATCAGCTTTTATTAGATCAATTAGTTAAGACATAGTTCTCCAAGCACAGTCTTACAGAATCAATAGGTTCCTGCTTGAGCAGTTTGCAGCAGCTAAACAGAAGTCTGGATATGCCATCTAGGAAACCAATAGTTATTTGCTTTAAGAAGACATATTGGTAGGGATGTCACCAAGATGGTGATATAAGCGGTTCCTATCCTCACTCCCTCTCACAAGAAGAACAACTAACAACTCTTCATGACAGGACAGCACTGAGAGAATCTAGAACACAAGTGTGAGGCTGAAACACCATTGCACCAGAGACCAAGACAGACTGTGTTAGAAAGGGAAAGACATGTCTGCACACTGACCACATTTCCCGTGCCCCCAGGTCAGCACAGCACCAGGCAGACAGGTCTCCCCTGTGTCACTGGTTCATCCAGTAAGAAAGGCAGGCCCAGGAGGGACAGCTGCCCCCTGCAGCATTGAGGTCCACTTTGAGGAAGCCCCTATTCTGACCTCACCCTTGGGGGATCCAGGAGGAATCCATGGAGCTCAACAGCTGGGACTCTGACTGATAGAAAAGACTGCCATGAACAACTTTGTGCCAACAAACTGGACAAGCTAGGAGAAATGGAAACATTCTTAGAAACATACAACTTACCAAGACACAAAATCACTGCAGATGCTGACTGCATCCATGAAATTAAAAGATGCTTACTCCTTAGAAGGAAAGTTATGATCAACCTAGAGACATTACTAAAAAACATATTGAAAATATGTTTTATATTAAAAAGCAGAGACATTACTTTGCCAACAATGGTCTGTCTAGTCAAGGCTATGGTTTTTCCAGTGGTCATGTATGGATAAGAGAGTTGGACTATCAAGAAAGCTGACCACTGAAGAACTGATGCTTTTGAACTGTGGTGTTGGAAAAGACTCTTGAGAATCACTTGGACTGCAAGGTGATCCAACCAGTCCATCCTAAAGGAGATCAGTCTTGGATGTTCATTGGAAGGACTGATGTTGAAGCTCAAACTCCAATACTTTGGCCACCTGATGTGAAAAACTGACTCATCTGAAAAGACTCTAATGCTGGGAAAGATTGAGGGCAGGAGGAAAAGGGGATGACAGAGAATGAGATAGTTGGATGGCATCACCAACTCAATGGACATAGGTTTGGGTGGACTCTGGGAGATGGTGATGGACACTGAGGCCTGGCGTGCTGCGGTTCATGGAGTCACAAAGAGTTGGACACGACTGAGCAACTGAACTGTACTGAACTGAACCAAGACTGAATAAGGAAGAAATTAAAAATCTGAATTAAACTATTACTAGTTTTCTTGCCTAGGAAATCCCATGGACAGAGGAGTCTGGTGGGCTACAGTCCATGGGATTGCAGAGTTGGACACGACACCCATCAGTACTAAGGGTATTCTGTAATAAATTAGCCCNAACTGAACTGTACTGAACTGAACCAAGACTGAATAAGGAAGAAATTAAAAATCTGAATTAAACTATTACTAGTTTTCTTGCCTAGGAAATCCCATGGACAGAGGAGTCTGGTGGGCTACAGTCCATGGGATTGCAGAGTTGGACACGACACCCATCAGTACTAAGGGTATTCTGTAATAAATTAGCCCAAAAAAGAAAAGCCTAGAACCAGGTGACTTCATGGGTAAATTTTACCAAATATTAAATAAGTCATTGGTTGCTCAATCACTAGGTCATGTCCAACTCTTTGTGACCATATGCACTGCAGAATGCCAGGTTTCACTGTCCTTCACCATCTCCTAGAGTTTGCTCAAATAGTTTTCTATATAACTGTGAATTTTGAACGTGTGATATGTGTATAAGAATTTTAGAGGCAAGTATGAAGAAAATGTCAAGAACATGTTATTTACAACATACACAACTTTAACATTAAAATCTTTGAGACCAAATAACATATTCTGTTAGATTAATACCCATGCCACCTTATTTTGATGGATAAATGTATTATGTATGCAAATGCAGTTTTAATCTTTAATAGCAATATGTTAGATATTTTATTGATATGTTGGGGGAAATTTCCTTAAAATATAGAAAAAAAATCAGAGCCCAGTGGTTTGAAAGATAATCATGATAGAGGTTTTGATGGTGGAACAGGAGAATCAGCATTTGTTTTAATTACACTAAAAATGTTAATATCGCACTTGACAAAATAAAATTAAAACAATAACAGCAAAAATATTTTAGTATGGAAGTAATAAAACACATGGATTAAAATGAAAGCCCTCTGTAACCTGTTTAAGAGGAATGTTACAGTCCCCCAGGGGAAAGTCATACTTTTCAAAATAGTAAGAGTGCCTTGGGTGAGAGGTTGCCGTGGCAGCACAGAGGGCAGACACACCTAATTGTTCTCTCTGCACAGATTTCAAAGGGCTTCTCAGCGCTTACTTAAAAGCTACTGACAGGTCTCTGCCTTGCACAGGGGTTACTTCTCTGTTCAATTGCATTAGCCCAATAAGTCTGGAGAGTGGGTGGTCTGCCACCTGGATCTGCAAACACGATTGAATTGGATCCAAACAGCTTCTGCAGAGGTCATCTGCAAACTGTCAGGAAAGTAGTGGAAACAGACACTTTGCAATCCTGGGGAAAATGTCCTTGGATTAGTTTCCTTACAATATTCAGATATCCACAGACACAGTGAAGTTCCATTTGAATCATATGGAAATGCATGCAGTATCCTCATCTTAAAAAAAAAAAATTCTCCATAGACATTTCAAATTATTTTCCATTTAATCTTATGTTTATATATCTTAATCTGAACATATATTTGAAGCTGAACACATATCATCTCTTCCTTCTTTACCATCCAGTATAATTTCTGTCATATTTTAATTTTTATAAGAGAAAAAGTTAATATTTAATTTTTCAGTTTTACTGACCAACGACTGACAAATAAAAAATATTCACTTAAGTGTATGGCATGAGGAATCGATGCATGTATACATTGTGAAATGATTACCACAATCAAGTTAATTCATTACCACAATCAAGTGAATTCATATGTCCATCCCAACACCTTACATAGTAAGCTGTGTGTATGTGAGTGTTTTACATCTATGTGTGTGTGAGAACACTTGACATTTACTCTCTTAGCAAATTTCGGGAATATTTTATTATTACCTGTAATCACTATACTGAAGATTTGATCTCTAGAACTGAAAGGTTGTACACTTTGATAAATACCTTCCTTTTTCCCACCTCAAAATCCCTGCTAAGCATCATTCTTTTCTCCGTTACTATGAATTCATCATTTTTAGATCCCATGTAGAGTTGAAATTATGCAATATTTGTCCGTCTGTATCTGTCTTATTTCACTTGGCACGATGTCTACCACGTTTATCTATGTTGTTGCTAATGGCAAGATTTCCTTCTTTGCAAAGACTGAATATTCCATTGTTCTCAACTCTTTTATTTCAATTTTGTACTGAAGTGTAGTTGATATACAATATTGTGTTAATTTCTTCTGTAGAACAAAATGATTCAGTTATACTCATATATATATTCTTTTTCATATTCTTTCCCTTTATGGTTTATCACAGAATATTGAGTATAGTTCCTTGAGCTATATAGTAGGATTTTGTTGTTTATCCATTCTATGTAAGTAGTTTACATCTGCTAACCCCAAACTCTCACTCCATCTTTTCCCCAATCTCATTCCCCCTTGACAACCACAAGTCTGTTCTGTATCTGTTAGTCAGTTCATTTATGTCATATTTTATAATCCATAATTAAAAGTCATACCATATTATATTTGTCTTCCTATTCCTGACTGACTTCACTTAGTAAGATAAATTCTAGCTTCCTCCATGTAGCTGTCAATGGCATTATATATATTATATATATATGTATACATATATATATAGAGAGAGAGAGACACTACCTCTTCTTTCGTCGATGGACACTTAGGCTGCTTCTGTGTCTTGGCTATTATAAACAGTGCTGCTATGAACAGAGGGGTTCATGTGTCTTTCAAATTATAATTTTATCTGAATATCCACCCAGGAGTGGGATTGCTGAATCATGTGGTAGCTCTATTTTTAGCTTTTGGAGGGATCTCCATACTGTTCTCCACAGTGGCTGCACATTCCCTCTAACAGTGTATGAAGATTCCCTTTCCCCCACATTCTGTCCAATATTTGTCATTTGTAGACTTTTGGATGATGGCCATTCTGACCATTGTGCAGTGGTACCTCATTGTTTTATTTTTTCAGCCATTTTAATATTAAGTCCCTTTTACAAATGAGAGATAAAACCAGTTATTTGACTACCCGTTATTCAACAAAATGAAGCCCACTGTTGGGTTAGTACCTTAATCAGGTGACATTAGGACAAAAGCAGGGAATATGAGATAATAAAGTTAGTAAAAATGAGAGATTTTGAAGAATAAGTATATATAGAGTGGAGTAAATGGCTACTGCAAGGATTGTAGTCTCAGATTTTTCATCATGACAATCCTTCTTTCTTGGATACAAGTTTTAAATCGCTTCATCTTGAGTTTTATGGTCATTATGTCAAATTGTTGGGAAGCAGATAAAAATTTCCTAGAAGGGTTTCCCTGAGCTCTCATAGAAGCTCTCATGGACTTTCGAACCCTCACTCTAGATTCACCTGTTTTTAAGTTATTGATCATTTAGGAAAATATAATTATAGTTCAGTGGGTAAAAACGTCATTCTACTGCAGAGCAGGAGACACAGGAGACACTAGTTCAATGCTCAGGAAGATCCTCTGGAGGAGGACATAGCAACCCATTTCAATAATCTAGCCTGGGAAATCCCATGGACAGAGGAGTCTTTGGGGTTACAGACAATGGGGTCGCAGAGTCAGACATGACTTAGCAACTAAATAAGAACCACAACAGTCAGCTTGACAATGCAAAGGGACACTAGAGACAGATCTTCTACCAGAGTAACTGCATTAGCTACTAACTTATTCTCCAAACCCCATAGATGCTGACAGAAGATGCTAGACTACTGATTCTGCTGTATCAGATTGTTTTACTCACAGAAAGAAAGTAGTAGGAATATGAGTATAATCCCCTCTGTGTCCTGGGTCCCAAATTGCACAGCATGATTAATGGGGAGCCTGCACATGCATCGAGTCCAGCACAGGAGAGAACCCTCAGCTGGAGGAACCCACGATGATAATCCTCCAAATAGCATTGATCCTATGCAATATAGTCTTCACCTCTCTTTCCACCACCACACACTGTCTGGAGAACTGATGGTCTCAGAAAAGTGTAGATCACAGCCTTGAGATTGTTGCACAATCAACACAGTGTTGATGCGGGAGCATCTGTGGCAGATGTCTCCCAACAACATCGTGTAATGACTCATCAGTATTCAGAAATTTTACATTTACAGTGAGCTAACAGGTTTTTTTGATACTGTATCAATGAGGTTACACAATTATGCATGAGTTTAAAAAAAAAAACTACTCAAAGTGCAAAATAGATCAAGAAATTTTAACACTTAACAGAGTATAAAAAGCTGTTTACTATCTTTACTGATTGTCTAATAAAGTACCTTACAATATTTTTTGAAGTTCTACTTTTTCTAAAGTATATTTATTCTCAACAATAAATGGATAACATACATTTTCACATAGAATTAGCTGTTTAGTCATTTCTGGACAGTTGAACACATAGATTGTTCTTATTTTGTTTTGTTTTGTTTTCAGTCAAAAGATTTTTGGGAAATGAGGGCCACTCGACATTGCATGTGAGATCTTAGTTCCCTGACCAGGGGTCACACCTGTACTCCCTGAAGTATGAAATCTTACTTCAAGGAAGCTACCAAATTGTTTTTAATAGAAGGCCTGCTTTCTCTTTTTTAAAATATAAATTTATTTATTTTAATTGGAGCTTAATTACTTTATAATATAGTATTGGTTTTCCATACATCAACATGAATCCACCACAGGTATACACAAGCTCCCCATCCTGAACCCCCTCCCTCCTCCATCCCCGTACAATCCTTCTGGGTCATCACAGTGCACCAGCCCCAAGCATCCAGTATCATGCATTGAACCNTATCATATATGAAACGCATTTCCAGTCCAAGTTTGATGCAGGATACAGGAGGCCTGGGGCTGGTGCACTGGAATGACCCAGAGGGATGGTATGGGGAGGGAGGAGGAAGGGGGGTTCAGCATGGGGAATGTGTACACCCGTGGTGGATTCATGTTGAGGTATGGCAAAACCAACCAATTCAATATTGTAAAGTAGTTAGTCTCCAATTAAGATAAATAAATTTTAAAAAAAAGAAAGTTGTGATACGTATACATATTGGAATATTACTCAGCTATTAAGAGAATGCATTTGGATCAGTTCTAATGAGGTGGATGAAACTGGAGTCTATTATTCAGAGCAAATTAAGTCAGAAAGAAAAACAGCAATGGAGTATATTAACACATTTACATAGAATTTAGAAAGATGGTAACAATGGCCCTATATGTGAGACATCACAAGAGACACAGATGTAAAGAATAGACTTTTGGACTGGGCAGGAGAAGGTGAGTGTGGGATGATTTGAGAGTATAGCATTGAAACATGATATTATCATATGTGAAATAGATCACATGTCCAGGTTTGATGCATGAGATAGGGTGCTCAAGGCTGGTGCAATGGAATGACCCTGAGGAATGGGATGGGTAGGGAGGTGGGAGGGAGGTTCAGGATGGGAAACACATGTACATCCATGGCTGATTCATGTCAGTGTATGGCAAAAATCACTACAATATTGTAAAGTAATTAGCTTCCAATTAAAATAATTTTTTTTAAAAAAAGAGGGCTTTTTGTTCATATAGGTACATAAGGAAAAAAAGACAGTAAATTGAGACACAGAGCTCACTGGGAACAGAGAGCAGAAATAGCCAACAGAAAAGCAAAATTAGAGTATTGTTAGTGCATGAACTACACAACTTATAAAGATGTGTGTGTGTCTGTGTCTGTGTGTATGGACTTCCCTGATGGTTCAAACAGTAAGGAATATGCCTGCATTGCAGGAGATGTGGATNATAGCCAACAGAAAAGCAAAATTAGAGTACTGTTAGTGCATGAACTACACAACTTATAAAGATGTGTGTGTGTCTGTGTCTGTGTGTATGGACTTCCCTGATGGTTCAAACAGTAAGGAATATGCCTGCAATGCAGGAGATGTGGATTTGATTGCTGGGTCAGGAAGATCCCCTGGAGAAGGAAATGGCAACCCACTCCAGTATTCTTGCCTGGAGCATTCCATGGATAGAGGAGACTGGCAGGCTACAATCAGATATGTATATGTGTTTGTGTGTGCCTTCTCAGTCGCTTAGTCATGCCCAGTCCTTTGCAAACCCATGGACTGTAGCCCACCAGGCTCCACTTTCCATGAGGATTCTGCATGCAAGAATAC
Source organism: Neotragus pygmaeus (assembly GCA_006410875.1). Taxonomy (NCBI): domain Eukaryota; kingdom Metazoa; phylum Chordata; class Mammalia; order Artiodactyla; family Bovidae; genus Neotragus; species Neotragus pygmaeus. The sequence goes on from SJYV01029546.1 coordinate 1,258,598, forward strand.
TGGAGTGGGTTGCCATGCCTTCCTGGGGAACCTTCCCTACCTAGGATCAAACCCATGTCTCTTGTGTCTCCTGCATTGGAAGGCAGATCTTTACCACTAGCACCACCTGGGAAGCCCAAAAACAAGAGTACTTCATTAAAATTGAAAACTGTTCTGGGAAAGACTCTTAACAGTATCTAATGACAAGGTGGAAGAAAATGTTTGCAAAATCTGTACCTGATAATACTATATCCAAAATTCATTTTAAGAAACAAATTTTGATTTTGTAAGGAACCTCCTTTCTGTTCACCATAGTGGCTGCATCAGTTTGCACTCCCACCGAGGGTACAAGAGTACCCTTTTCTCCATACCTTCTCCAGCATTTATTGTTTGTAAATGTTTGGATGATGGCCATTCTGACTGTTGTGTGGTGAAGCCTCACTGTGGTTTTAATTTGCATTTCTCTAATACTCAGTGACACTGAATATCTTTTCATGTGCCTCTTGGCCCACCATGTGTCTTCTTTGGAGAAATGCCTATTTAGGTCTTCTGCCCATTTTTAGATCAGGCGGTTTGTTTTTTGTTGTGGTGGTTTCTGTTATTGAGCTGCATGAGTTCATGCATTCATGAGGAACAGACACTGCACAAAAAGATGAGGATGGGGTGGTGACAATAAAACTCGATGAGCAATTTAGCACACCAGATTTTCCTACCTGCCACCAATGATTGGGTAGGTAGGCTTTGGGAGAATCAGTTCAGTTCAGTTCAGTCTCTCAGTCGTGTCCGACTCTTTGCGACCCCATGAATTGCAGCACGCCAGGCTTCCCTGTCCATCACCAACTCCGGGAGTTCACTCAAACTCACGTCCATCGAGTCAGTGATGCCAGGTGAAATTCACAGATAATCTAGTATTCCTTGTTTTAAGCTATGATTTCAACTGTCTTTCTTGATATGACTTCTGAAACTGACTAACAAGAAGAAAAATGGAAGGAATTGGCATTACATTTCCTATTTTGGACCACAACTTCAGCAGTTGGTAATGAATATCCAATTGATTTTGAACTTTAGAATGAATGAGGAAGAAAAATAAGGAACCAAGTAAATAACCCCAGTACTATTGAGGACTTACTATAAATAATTCCTTGCTATTTTTTACTTCACCCAAAACAACTGTTACTCACCAGGAGTGAGTGGGCTAGAGAATTTTCCCCCAAGAATACTAAATGCCAACATATCATGATATGTTTATAAGCTGTTATTTCAGCAGTGCATTTTAATGCTTACACCATTTTTAAGGAATATTCAGTTCAATTCAGTTCAGTCGCTCAGTGTGTCCAATTCTTTGCTACCCCACGAACTGCAGCATGCCAGATCTCCCTGTCCATCACCAACTCCCAGAGTTCACTCAAACTCATGTCCATCGAGTCAGTGATGCCATCCAACCATCTCATCCTCTGTCATCCCCTTCTCCCACCTTCAATCTTTCCCAGCATCAGGGTCTTTTCAAATGAATCAGTTCTTCACATCAGGTGGCCAAAGTATTGGGAGTTTCAGCTTCAGTATCAGTCCCTCCAATCAATATTCATGGTTGATCTCCTTTAGGATATACTGGTTGGATCTCCTTGCAGTCCAAGGGACTCTCAAGAGTCTTCTCCAACACCACAGTTCAAAAGTGTCAGTTCTTCAGCATTCAGCTTTCTTTATAGTCCAACTCTCATATCCATACTGGAAAAATCATAGCTTTGACTAGATGGACTTTTGTTGGCAAAGTAGTGTCTCTCCTTTAAGGAATATGGATGAGTATAATTTGGATCCTAATTTACAGAGGTGAATATTGAAGCATGGAAAGGGTTAAAGTTTTTTACAAGATGAAAAACTCAGCAGCCTATCAAATAACAGCTCTTAATATTTTTACTTTGAAAGTCAATGGTCCATCAAATAATAGATATTAATACCACTTATCAATCTATCTTTAGTATGACTAAGACCTTTTTATCTCCCACTCAATGTTTTCTTTTTTTTAATGTATGAATTTTTTTTTTTTTTAGTTTTATTGAAGTGTGGTTGATTCACAGTGTTAATTTCTGCTCTTCGGCAAAGTGATTGTTATACACACATATATATATATATATTCATATAGAACCATGTTCTATTATGGTTTATCCCAGCATATTGAATATAGTTCCTTGTGCTCTACAGTAGGACCTTGCTGTTTATCCATCCTATACATAATAGTTTGCATTTGCTAATCTCAAACTCCCAATCCTTCCCTCCCCCTTGATAACCACAAGCCTGTTCTCCTTATGTTTTTGAGTCTGTTTCTGTAGTTTATTTGTGTTGTATTTTAGATTCCACATATAACTGATGTCATATAGCATTTGTCTTTCTTTTTCTGATGAACTTCACTTAGTGTGATAATCTATAGATCCATCCATCCATGCTACTCAACATTTCTTGATTCCTAGGAAAATAAAACAACAAATAACTAATTAGATCATTGATCTTTTCTTTTTCCTTCTAACAACTCTTATATTTTATGATAATTAGCTCAGTTTCCCCGTTTTAGTCAGTTCAGTTCAGTTCAGTTCAGTCGCTCAGTCTTGTCCAACTCTTTGCAACCCCATGAATTGCAGCACTGCAGGCCTCCTTGTTCATCACCATCTCCTGGAGTTCACTCAGACTCATGTCCATCGAGTCCGTGATGCCATCCAGCCATCTCATCCTCGGTCGTCCCCTTCTCCTCCTGCCCCCAATCCCTCCCAGCATCAGAGAATAAGTGATGGCTATTAGGAAAGGGCCTAGTGGGTCTGTGGGACAGAATTTTGCACATTGAGTGGAGTTCTGAAGTAGCTGGAAGGCCAAGGGACCCCAGAGCTGGGCATAGACCATCAGTACATGGAGTCTTCTCTGAAGACAGTTTGAAGTGTAGTGAGTGGACATTTTAAGTGGATGATATCACTAAGACGTCTCAGTATTCAGACACAGTCTATAAATTATTTGATTTATTTAGTACATTTTATTTTTGTTCAGGCTTCCCTGGTGTCTCAGGGGTAAAGAATCCACCTTACAATGCAGAAGTATGGATTTGATCCCTGGGTTGAGGAGGAAATGGCAACCTACTCCAATATCTTGCTTGGGAAATTCCATGGACAGAGGAGTCTGGTGGGTTACAGTCCATGGGGTCACAAAAGAGTTGGACATGACTTAGCGACTAAACAACAGCAAATTGCTGTCCATTTTTTATAAGAACAAAATAAAATAAGCTGAAAGACTGTTTCTCCAACATTTCACATGGTTCTAGGAATTCTGCTATACTACTTGAAAATATCCAATGAAGATAATATTTTGAGAAATATTTATCAAAATAGACTGATGTCATATTTTATACATTTTAATAGCAGGTGAAAATCAAAAGACTCTGAATTTTTCCCTCATATTTATGTTCCACATTCCTGGAATTACCCAAAATGCCAGAACCGAATTTAATATGATAAATCTTAAATAACTTGATGACAAGTGAAAACTTAGTTCAAAAAATATTTACATACATTTGCCCATGTTTTACCCATGGATTTCCATATGCCTATTCAATCTTCCTGCAATTTAGTAGTAAATGATGTAGTAATTTTAAATTTATATTTATTTAAACATTGTACTGAGGGAGTATTTATTGATTCCTCTTGGTACTAAGTTCTTGTAAAAACTACAGTTTTGCATTTTTAATAAAACATATGCTGTGGTTTAAATTGTTATATAAAATTCATCTACTTGGTTTTCTCTTCTTGAAGCAGTAAACTAGAATGTGCTTTAAGAATAAATTGAGTTAAATTAAACAAATGGAAAATATGGTTGAATCATCTCATAATTCCAATTTTTTAGTTTCCATCTGGGGCCAACTGTTTGTTCTTGGTGAAACATGTCACACAGTAAGATAGTGCTGACAGCTAATGAAAATTTAGATTCAAATGATATCCCATCAAGAATTATGAAGCTGGTCATCTAAAGGTTTTGAAAATACTATGGTAAAATGCAGACTCAAGTTCTGAGTTGGTTACCTAGGGCTTTGAACCACAATGAAAGTTTTGTATGTGGTCAATATGGAACTTTTTAGTTTTATATAAAGTTTAAATTTTCTGAATTATGCTCCAATTTTATATTACATCTCTGTAAATAAATATTCTAAAAATTATTGTTTTCATTTATATTAATCAAAGTAAAAATTTAGACAATAATAAAACTATATATATTTTGTGAAAAAATATTGTGACAATTGTAGGAAAAAGGAGTAAATTTTTAAAAAAATAGAGTAATTCAGCCAAGGAGGCAATATCAGTGAAGATGACATAGACTTTGTTCTGATAAGTTTTATGTGTCCCAGAAAATAAATATATGAAAAATGTAATTGCAGGTGATAATAAACTCCATAAGAAAGATAACAGTGTATCTTGTGTTAAGGAGACACATAAGGTGAGACCTGAATGATAATAAACAAGTGCCCAAATAGTATTTGGAGAATTTTTAAGGTACAGCTTTAAGTGCACAGGTTCTGATACAGAAACATACAAATGTGGTTTGGACGATGAACCTGGAGCAAAAAGGTAGGGGATACATTCCAGAACACACACAGGGAGCAGATAGTTTGCTCTAAAATTATAGTCTAAGTCTTCTGCCAAGTCATTAAAATTGGTGCTTTATTAGGATCTGATTAACTTATTAAAATTATCTCTCTTGCTGCTGCCTGGGAAGGAGATGAAAGCAGGCAAGTTAGAGAGGGATCATCATGGTCCAGGGTTTCCCTGGTGGCTCATTTAGTAAAGAATCTGCCTAAAAATGCAGGAGAGGCGGGTTCAATACTTGGGTCGGGAAGATTCCCTGGAGAAGTAAATGACAACTCACTCCAGTATTCTTGTCTGGAGAACCCCATGGACAGAGGAATCTGGTGGGCTACAGTACATGTGGTCACAAGAGTTGGACACAATTAAACCACTAAACCACCACTCACCACCACCATGGTGGTCCAGAAACGAATCCGAATGGCTGTATATGTGAGGAAAAAGTAGGGAGGTGGAGAGATACATGAGGTATGATTTCACTTGAGTAATCTGAAGACACAGGACTACCCCTAAAAAAAACCTCAAATATTAAAGTTGTAAGATGTCATATGTTGAGTTGACTGAACCCAGTTATCTTCATAATATGGAAAACATGAACTATCTTTTCATAAGAAAAGAGTAAAACTGTATATCTAGTTTATACCTTCTCTTCCAAACACCAGTGATTTATTCAAGATTCTTGTGTTATTGTAAATTCCATGACAAGGAAATTGTGCATATAGAATGCACCCAATTGCAGTATGAAGAGCAATACATTTAAGACTGTCACATGTATATGTTAAGATTCCTTGGTAGTTCAGCAGTAAAAAAAAAAAAATCCACCTACCAAGCAGAAGACATGGTCTGGGAAGACCAGCAGAAGCAGGTCCATATCCCTGGTCTGGGAAGATCCCCTGGAGAACAAAATGGCAACCTTCTCCAGTATTCTTGCATGGAGAATCCCATGGACAGAGGATTCTCCTGGTGGGCTACAGTCCATGGGGTTGTGGAAAAGTTGGCACATGACTGAATGACTGAGCAACAACAAATGTGTGTGTCACAAATAAGTTTTTCTATCTGAAGAAGTGGTGCAATATCAAGAGGGCATCATCACTGGAAACAGTTTAAGGGACGAAAAGAAAAACATGATAGAGACATCTCTTGTTGAAGCCTGTCTTACTAATCTACACTTTCATTGTACATTCTTGCTCCCTTAAATCCATATGGGGAAAGCATTTTATTAAGTCTATTTCCCGAATATTTGGGGGCCATTGAGGAATAAGCTAACATTACAGTGCATATTGTGACCAATTACTAAAAAAGTACCAGTTTATTTTTAAGACCAAAGTGATTTTCTCATACTGAAATGAAGAAGTTAGAAACAGAGCAACTAACTGATTTTGTACAGGTCACAACCCAGGTTAATTGGATATTTGATAATAGAGCCACAACAACTGATCCTTGAAATACATCACTATAAGATGATGTTATATTTTCAAATAAAGCTAACAATTCTCCAAATGACATATTATTAGCTTGTTGACTATTTTTGTCTTTGCTTTTTAATCAGTTTTATAGAGATGTAATTTACATACAGTAAAATATAACCAGTTTAGTTGTAGAGATTGTTTCTAGAAATGTTACATCACCACACTCAACTATGGAACCATTCCATCATCCACCCCTCCCCAAAGTTCTCTGTTACCTGTTTGCAATTCTCCTCCAACATCAGTCTGAGACAACCACTTACTTCCTTTACATAAATATAGATTTGTTTTGCCATTTCTAGAATTTCATATGAGGGAACTGTAGATTGTATGCTCTTTTTTAAAAAATCTAGCTATTTTCAGTCAGCATATTGATTTTGATATTCATTCCAGTTGTTATTGTATGTATCAATCAGTATCACACTTCTTATACTGTGGAGTAGTTTCGCAATATATGGATATATGAAAATTAGATTTTTCTTTCAGTTTATTTATTCATGTATCTGAGGTTAAACATATGAATTATTGCCACTTTAACTAGTTTCATCAATAAAGTTGCAAAAACTATCATTTACAAGTCTTTGTATGCACATGTGCTATGATATTTTCTTGGGTAAATAGCTAGCAGTAAAATTGCTGGTTTATATGCTCAATTTATGCTTAATTTTATAAGAAACTGTCAAGTTATTCATATGATACTGCACTCCTGACAAAAATACATGAAAATTGCAGTCACCTTATATCCTTGCCAACAGCCGGACTTTTAAAATTTAGCTGTTGTAATGGGTATAGATTTGTATGACATTTTTGTTTGCATTTCCCTAGTGATATAAAGTATTTTTGCATAAGCTTATTGACCATTTGCACATCTTTTTTTTGTAAAGTGTCTGTTTAAATATTTTTCCTATTTTTGAGTTTTTCTTATTAATACTGAATTGTAAGTGTTCTTGATATATTTTTGGTATAAGTTCTTTGTTAGATATAAGAATTATGAAGGTCTTCTCTAATCTCTGGATTGCCTTCTAATTTTTCAAATAATGTCTTTTAATTTTTTAAATTGAAGTATAGTTGATTTAAAATGTGTTAGTTTCTGATATTCAACAAGGTGACTCATATGTATATATATTATTTTTCATATTATTTTCAATTATGGTTTATAACAAGATATTGAATATAACTCTCTGTGCTATAAAGTAGGACCTTGTTTTGGAGGGTTGCTTTTCTTAACATATGCATACATATATGTTTTAAAATTTTATTTATCTGCTCTGTTGCTCAGTTATGTCTGTCTCTTTGCAACCCTATGGACTATAACCCACCAGACTTTCCAATCCATGGCATTTTCCAGGCAAGAATACTGGTGTGGGTTGTTATTTCCTCCTGTGGATCTTCCCAACCCAGGGATCAAATTCAGGTCTCTTGTGTCTAGCACATTGGCAGGCAGATTCTTTACCACTGAGCCTGATAGGAAGCCCCAAATTTTATTTATTTACTTTTGGCTGCATCACTGGCATGCAGAATCTTAGTTCCCCAACCAGGAGTTAAACCCATACTCCTTGCATTGGGAGCACAGAGTGTTAACTAGTGGACTGCCAGGGAAGTCCTTACAGTAGGGCCTTGCTGTTTATCCACTCCACAGGTAATATTTTGCATATTCTAATCCAAATCTCTCAGTCTAACCCACTCCTTTTTGACACAAATCTGTTCTCTATGTCTGTGAGTCTGTTTCTGATTCATAAATATGTTCATTTGTGTCATACTATAGTTAACACATGTAAGCGATATCATATGATAATTGTCTTTTTCTGATTTACCTAATTTAGTATGATAATCTCTAGGTCCATTCATGTTGCTGCAAATGACATTATTTCATTCTTTTTTATAATTGAGTAATATTCCATTCTTTGTTCTATGCTGTGCTTAGTTGCTCAATCGTGTCCGACTCAGAGACTCCATGAACTGCATCCTGCCAGGCTCCTTTGTCTGTGGGGTTGCTCCAGGCAACAATACTGGAGTGGGCTGTCATTTCTGTCTCTAGGGAATCTTCCCAGCCCTGGGATCGAACCCAGGTCTCCCACATTGCAAGCAGATTCTTTACCATCTGAGCTTCCAGGGAAGCCCAAAATTACTGGAGTGGATAGCCTATTCTTTCTCCAGGGGAATCTTCCTGACCCAGGAATTGAACCAGAGTCTCCTGCATTGCATGTGGATTCTTTACTAGTTGTGTTGCTAAGAGAGTCCATTCCATTCTCTATAACTACATCTTGTTTTTCCATTCATCTATCAGTGGAAATTCAGGTTGTTTCCTTGTTTTAGCTATTATAAATCGTACTTCTGTGAACATAGGAATGCATATACTTTTTCAAACTTGTTTTGTCTGGGTTTATGGAATTGCTGTCAGTAGAATTGCTGACAGATGACAACAGTCTCCATCTTTGTTCTTTTTCAAAAACAACCAACTAAAAATAGAATTGTCATATGCCAGTACCAGTGAAGTTGGACTTATCATTCAAGGTAAACACTCATTTCAGTCTGCAAACCTAAGTTGCCTTAAATAGGACAAGTTCAAGGCCTTCCTTAGGACTAAATTTGCACACGCACACTACTCATCTTGGAGAAATGAAAGCTTAAGGTATAAATGTGTGGCTTTGCCTAATCTGAGTTCTACTAAGTTTAAAGGGTGCATGCTTGCATGCTCAACCATGTTTGACTCTTTAAGACCATATGGACTGTAGTCTTCCAGGCTCATCTGTTCTTGGGATTTTCCAGCCAAGAATACTGGAGTGGATTGCAATTTCTTTCTCCAGGGAATCTTCTTAACCCAGGTATTGAACGTGAGTCTTCTGTGGCTCCTGCATTGACAGACAGATTCTTTACCATTCGTGTCACCTGGAAAGCCACTGCTAAGGTTAAAGAGAAGTTATCATAAATGGATTTGGAAATTTACCATAAGCAGAATATAGGAGTGTAAGGGAGTTGGTGAGAGGATTCTAAGATAACCTTGTGCAGTATTTGAGGTTTATTTCCTTCCCTGATGCTGTCCTTCATAGAGCAGCTCCCCCAGCATCTGGGTTTGGACAGCTCACCAACATCAACCTAGTCAGCTCCTATCTTAAGACAAAGAAGAGACACAGCACATACTGAATTAATAGCCAGAGGATGCTTGTAGTATCAAGAGACATGAGACTAATTAGAGGAACTTTAAAAGTAATTATTGAAGAAATCACTAAAAGCTGCTGCAACAAAGCACAGAATATGCTGCCAAGAAGCAATATGATGTCTGCTGTGTTCAGCCAAGGACCATCCGTGTGGATCACACAGGGCGCCTGGTCTTTGTGAGCAGTCCTAGAATATCACTATGAACCTGACTCTCACCCTTTCCCAGAGGAGGAACTGAGACAGGATAATGTGTCAAAAGTCCAGATAAAGCGTCCCAGATAGAAAGCTGGGAGTGCAGGACCCTTGCTTCTTATTCCCAACATCATTGTTCTGAGTGACTCAGTTTTGTTCATCAGACCTTTGCTCTGTCTCTCTTGCTTTGTAAGTATCTTCATCATGTCCTATGGCTTTCATATGATTCATTTGCATATAATTCTCAGATACCTGTGTTCTCTCCAGGAGTTTCTTCCCAAATTCATGCACGTTAACTGTCCCCATTGGATAGTAGCAGGCATCTCAATTGATTATTTCCATACACTCCAACCAAGCTTGTTCCCTAGAATTCTCCATTTAGTACATGACACTGCAAGAAGTCTGGTACCTAAAGAATGCTGAGCCTCAGAGAACTGATGCTTTCCAATTGTGGTGCTGGAGAGGAATCTTGAGATTCCCTTGGACAGCAAGGATATCAAACAAGTCAGTCCCAAAGAAAATCAATTCTGAATACTCATTGGAAGGACTGATGCTCAAACTGAAGCTCCAATACTTTGGCCACCTAATGAGAAGAGCCTGTTCATTAGAAAAGACCTCTATGCTGGGAAAGAATGAAAGCAAAGGGAGAAGAGGGTGACAGAGAATGAGATGGTTAGATAGTAACGCTGACTCAATGCACATGAGCTTGAGCAAACTCACGGAGATAATGAAGGACAGGGAAGCCTGGCATGCTGCAGCCTATGGGGTTGCAAAGAATTGGACATGATTTAACAACCAAATAACAATACACAACAGATTACACATTAGTTCAACCTAAATGCTAAGACCATCTTTGATGGCTCTCTTTGTCTCTTTCTCTCTCTCTGTCTTTCTCTTTGTCTCTGTCTTTCTGTCTCTCTGTCTCTCTCAAACTCTGTCTCTGTGTGTCTTTCTCTCTGTCTCCCTCTCTTTTTCTCTCTCTCACACACATCATATCAGGAAAACTCTTATGTGTTTCTTTATTATTTATCTTTCTCCTTTTTCTTAAATAAGAACTCCATAAAGGTATGGACATAGATTACTATGTCCATTACTATTACTATTACATAGATTACTATCAAAAGGATGTTGCTGAACCATGAAAGATGCTGGGATTCTTGACCTCCAGAGGAGAATAATTCAGTGATGAGGCTTGATCTCTCAGAGCTTTTGTGTAATAAAGTTTTATTAAAGTATAGAAGAGATAGAGAAAGCACCTGACATAGACATCAGAAAGGGGAAAAAATACTGCCTCCCTGCTAGTCTATAGTTGGCTGTTATGTAACTACTAGCAAGCTGCTAATTAAAGAAAGGAAATGTTTCAAAACTCAGAGACTGGTACCAGNAAGTATAAAAGAGATAGAGAAAGCACCTGACATAGACATCAGAAAGGGGAAAAAATACTGCCTCCCTTCTAGTCTATAGTTGGCTGTTATGTAACTACTAGCAAGCTGCTAATTAAAGAAAGGAAATGTTTCAAAACTCAGAGACTGGTACCAGGCCCCTTACCCACAACATGCATTTTGAGATAACATTGGCACCAGGATGACCAGAGTCATCCTGGTCCACAAAATGATTGACATGAATCTTGAAGAAATGCAACTTTCCAAGTAAATATAGAGTTTCATTAACATAGCTTAAGACAAACATTTCCATAAGAAAAACACATGGGTTAGCTCAAAGTTTGAGAAAAGGTAAGCTAAGGTGGAGCCATGTGATGTTATGGCAACACAGAATTTTAAGAGAAACCTCTTTTTAAATTCGTATAGAGAAGGGGAAAAAATCTAACACTGCTTTGTTTCCTCCTGTCACTTAAGAGAGAGGTAAAAAATGTCTGACACTTGCAGCCTATTTCCTCCCTTTGGAGACCTCAGTCTTCCTGCCTGTTACCCTCTCACTACTTCATCATCACTTTAGCTATAACAGGATACTGCTTTGCAGTATAGGCTCTTGATAAGCATGTTGAATGGGAAAAATCACTTTGTGAGTAAATGACACCAAGCTCAGCACTCTTTCATGATCCTGTGTTTCATAGAGAAGCTGCTAACAGGAGCCGCTGTTTTCAGAGCCACGAAGAAAAGCAGAAGGTGTCAGGGAGCAAGAGGGCCCCTGTGAGTGGTGGATGTGCTGACACGTGTGCAGTGGTAAGGCACCACCAGGAGTCTTGTGGAAGAATCAGCAGAGAGAACAGAAAACGTTCATTCGCTTCCAAGTTGAGGTTTCAATATCGAAGTGGAATGTAATCTTTAGAGCTTACTCAATATGCCATGAGGAATTATTACATTAAAAGATAAGACATTCTGCTATACTCAGTACCCCTACCCCTGCAGCAGGCCACTGCCAACCCAAGCCTTCACTGGAGACTCCTGGACACTCATGAGCAAGTCTGGGTCAGTCTCTTGTGGGGTCACTGTTCCTTTTTCTGGGGTCCTGGTGTGCACAGGCTTCTGTTTGTGCACTCCAATATGTTCCCCAGTCCTGTGTAAGTTCTGGTGGCTCTATGGTGTGGTTAATGGAGACCTCTTCCAAGAGGGCTTATGCTAAGCCCAGGTGTATGGCACCCAGAGCCCCTGGCCCTGCAGCAGTCCACTGCTGACCTGTACCTCCTCAGGAAACAGTCAAACACAGTTCTGTCTCAGTCTCTGTGGGGTCTCTTGGTCCTAGTGTGCGCAAGGTACGTTTGAGCCCTCTGAGCATCTCTGGCAGGTATGGGGTTTGGTTCTAAATGCAATTTTGCCCCTCCTACCATCTTTCTGTGTCTTCTCCTTTGCCCTTGAACATGGGGTATCTCCTCAAAGTTCCTCCAGGGGACAGGCAGCCAGCACTCCAGTGCCTTCTTTTGAAGGAGGTCCACATTATCTTCATTACCCCCACCATAGTTTGACCTAAGGTCAAATAACAGGGAGGGAACACAGCCCCACCCTTCAATAGAAAAATTGATGAAAGGTTTACTGAACATGGCCCACCCATCAGAATAAAACCCAGTTTCCCCCTCAGTCAATCTCTCCCATCAGGAAGTTTCCAATAACCTCTTATCCTTCTCCATCAGAGGACAGACAGAATGAAATCCACAATCACAGAAAACTAACCAATCTGATCACATGAACCACAGCCTTATTTAACTCAGTGAAACTATGAGCCATGCCATGTGGGGCCACCCAAGACAGACGGGTCATGGTGGAGAGGTCTGACAGAATATGGTCCACTGGAGAAGGGAATGGCAAACCACTTCAGTATTCTTGCCTTGAGAACCCCATGAACAGTATGAAAAGGCAAAAAAATAGGACACTGAAAGATGATCTCCTCAGGTCAGAAGCTGCCTAATATGCTACTGGAGATCAGTGGAGAAATAACTCCAGAAAGAACGAAAGGATGGAGCCAAAGCAAAAACCACACCCAGCTGTAGATGTGACTGGTGATGGAAGTAAAGTCTGATGCTATTACGGGCAATATTGCATAGGAACCTGGAATGTTAGGTCCATGAATCAAGGCAAACTGGAGGTGGTCAAACAGGAGATGGCAAGAGTTCTAGGAATCAATGAACTAAAATGCACTGGAATGGGCGAATTTAACTCAGATGACCATTATATCTACTACTGTGGGCAAGAATCCCTTGGAAGAAATGGAGGAGCCATCAGTCAGTTCAGTTCAGTTTGGTCGCTCAGCCATGTCCATTTCTTTGCGACCCCATGAATCGCAGCACGCCAGGCCTCCCTGTACATCACCAACTCCCAGGGTTTACCCAGACTCATGTTCATTGAATCGGTGATGCCATCCAGCCATCTTATCCTCTGTCATCCCCTTCTCCTCCTGCCCCTCAATCCCTCCAAGCATCAGGGTCTTTTCCAATGAGTCAGCTCTTCGCATGAGGTGGCCAAAGTATTGGAGTTTCAGCTTCAGCATCAGTACTTCCCGTGAACACCCAGGACTGATCTCCTTTAGGATGGACTGGTTGGATCGCCTTGCAGTACAAGGGACTCTCAAGAGTCTTCTCCAACACCACAGTTCAAAAGCATCAGTTCTTCGGTGTTCAGCTTTCTTCACAGTCAAACTCACACATCCATACATGACCACTGGAAAAGCCATAGCCTTGACTAGATGGACCTTTGTTGGCAAAGTAATATCTCTGCTTTTCAATATACTATCTAGATTGGTCATAACTTTCCTTCCAAGGGGTAAGTGTCTTTTAATTTCATGGCCACAGTCACCATCTGCAGTGATTTTGAAGCCCCCCAAAATAAAGTCTGACACTGTAGCCATAGTTGTCAACAAAAGAGTCCAAAATGTGATACTTGGATGCAATCTCAAAAATGACAAAATGATCTCTGTTCGTTTCCAAGGCAGATCATTCAGTGTCACAGTAATCCAAGTCTATACCCCAATTAGCAATGCTGAAGAAGCTGAAGTTGAACCTAAAGACCTACAAGTCCTTCTAAAACTAACACCCAAAAAATATGTNGTGTACACCTGTGGTGGATTCATGTCGATGTATGGCAAACCCAATAGAGTATTGTAAAGTCAAATCAATCAATCAATCAATAAATAAATAAATATCAAAAAAAAAAAATACAGAACATAATGTACTAAAACCCTAGCTGGGGTCTCCAGAAACTACACTATCATGACACTTTGCTCTTGTTCCCAGATTCTCTCAATTCTATCAGTAGATTATTAACAATTAGAACTATACATTAATCATTTTCATCTCCCTATTCCCTAGGACACAATTTGGTATAATGGGTAACATCTTTTTTTTTTTTTTTCATATAGAGTTAAGGTCAATAAAGACATCAAAATTATGTATCACAATTTTGTCAGTGAATTCAGTATTTACAAAGAAACAATTGCTTTTGACAGCAACTGTAATCCTTACTCATTAAATCAGATATGCCAGTAAAGAACTCATCTCACTGTCTGGAACAGAGCACTCAAAAAATGTGAACTATATAATCAGATTTAACATCCATTCCAGATTGCCTAGGATAGATGAGGTTTGTACTTAATTCAATTATTAAAAGCTAGCCCTTTTCTTTTCAAAAGTGTCTGAGTTTAGATGATAACTCTCTATATATTTCCAAAGTATAATTAATTATAATTCATCTATATGATTATTTCTTTTTATCAAGTCTGTTTTTCATTTAATTGTTTTCTATGATGTTTACTAAGATTGGAATGAACAACATTCCATCCTTTTAACATCAATATATTCACACAGATGGTCAAAGGTTTACTAAATCCTCACATCCCTGAAGCTAAACATTTCATCATCAGTATAGGAATCACCTCCTAGCTGACCAAACAAAATGTGACTTCTTAAATCTTAGATTGCTTAATTTCTCTAATTCAATTAGCTTATTTTTTCATTCCTTCCTTCTTAAAACGCTACTTTTGGCCTACATGTGCCAAGTCGCTTCAGTCGTTTCCAGCTCTTTGAGATCCTATGGGCCATAGCTCACCAAGCTCTGCTATCCATGGGATTCCCCAGGTATCAATACTGGAATGGATAGCCATGCCCTCCGTGAGGGGATCATCCCAACTCAGGGATTGAACCCATATCTCTTTTGTCTCCTGCATTGGCAGTCAGGTTCTTGACCACTAGCACCACCTGGGAAGCCCTTTTGGCCTACGTGACACCCTTCTTTCCTGATTCCCCTGTTACCTCTCAGGCCTCCTATTTTCATTGTCTGCTGGTTCCTATTCTTCTTCCATCTATTTTCTTAATATTAGTTTCCCAAGACTTCATTCTAGTCCTCTTCTTTTCCTAATCTGCACTCCAGTTCTTGTAATAACCATAGCTTGCGGCAAGTGATGCTATATCCAGCCTACACCTTTCTCTTGACCTGCAGATTTAAAGTTCCTACTGAATACACAATCTTGCATCCCCTCCCCCCATCCTCCAGTCTTAATTCAGAGACCAAGGAAGCAACCAAGAGTTAAGGAAGAAGTGAAGTTCTATAAGAATTCACAGGCAGCAGAAAACAAGGGGGCTGGGTAGAGGAATCCAAACCCACTAGAATGAGACACAGTCTGTTCCTGGTATCTCATTTGTAATCCAAGCATGTTTCACTTTTAAAAATTGTTGCATGTAGTGGGCAGGTTTCAAGACAAATACTACTAGAAAGAATAACATGATAAACATGAAATACATCACGAGGATCACAAACAAAATACCCAAAGATAAAAGTGTAAAGTAGCCTGTTGTTGTTCAGTCACTAAATTGTGTCTGACTCTTTGAGACCCCATGGATTGCAGGATGCCAGGCTTCCCTGTCCTTCATCACTATCTCCCAGAGTTAGGTCAAACTCATGTTCATCGAGTTAGTGATGTTAGCTAACCATCTCATCATCTGTAAAGTAGTTAATTGAAAAACAAAAGAAAGTTGTAGGGTACTATGGCAAAGTTTCTAAAGGGGTGGCTTTTAAACACCATCAGATTACTTACATAATCCAGCATCTGCTCCACAGGAATGCAGTATTAGCCCTGCCAAATGTAAATTTTCAAGAGAAATCAGAAAAATTGTGCATGTGTGTGTGTGTGAGAGAGAGAAAGAAAGAAACAGAAACAAAGAGAGGTCCAATTTAAGATTTAGTAACAAACTTTGTATTTTAAAAAATAATAAATACCATAACATATGTAAGCTCTCTAAGGACTTAAAGCACTTCTTTCTGACCTCACACTAAAACTCAAGGGCTAGACTGTGATCTAAAAGTCATGTATAACAAGGTTCCTAAAGGAAAATGTGTTCTGAATTCTGAACAACTAATACAAAATCTTTTGATATATAATCCATTTACATTTTGAGAAAAGCATGCTATTTAATTTTACTGCCTTAAACATGTTGTAATTAAAATTTTCCATCTTCTCTTTGGCTCAGTTCTTTATCCTCTACTGCCTCTTAAACATCTTCACTTGAATACTCTGGTTCTGATACTTTTTCAAATTAATTATGGCTTACATGTCTTCAGAATTTTATTGGGGTGTTCAAAAAGTTCATTTAGTTCTTTCCTTAATCTGCTATGGATAGAAAAACCCAAATGAACTTTGAGGCAGACTCACTGTCTCAAACCTTCTCTTTACTCAAGAACACATGAGTTTTCTTAAATATATACCTAAATATTTATTTATTTAATTAAAGATTGGATCTTCTAACAGAGAAGATTTTTTGTGCCTCTGGAGTACCCTCCACAGTTTACAGGAGAGATTCATAGAAGAGAGTACATTATCCAAGATCTCAGAGGGTGTAAGTGACAGAGACGGAACTTGAGCTCACTTTCCTTTTGAAAACACGAAAGGCCAAATTTACTTAAAATTTATATGGCAAGTAAATATACACAAATAACACTTAATTTGCCTAACTATATTTGAAAATAACTAACTCCCATTAAGGAAAATATACTACTCCATGAAATCATTCCAAGATTTGGTCTGCCCGGGTCATTACAAAGTGACAATGGGACATCATTTACTTCCAAGGTCACCCAAGGGGTCTCAAAAGCATTGGGNAAGGTCCTTCAGAGGAACAGGCTTCCAAACAACTATAAGACAGGTGGTGTCCTCTTGTCCCACTTGCCAGTTAAACAGCCCCCAAGGAGCTCAAAGACCCCAGCTGGCCCAGCCCATCCAAAGACGTGGGGCCTACCCAGGAGTGGACTGGCAGATGAAGTTCACCCAGATGCCAGTTTCTCAAGGGTATAAATACCTATTAGTCATGAGAGATACATTCACAGGATGGATTGAAGGCTTTCCCACCCGGACTGAGAAGGCTGAGGAGGTGGTAAAAAAAACTGCTTCATGAAATCATTCCAAGATTTGGTCAGCCCAGGTCATTACAAAGTGACAATGGGACATCATTTACTTCCAAGGTCACCCAAGGGGTCTCAAAAGCATTGGGCATTACTTATTATCTATGTCAATGACCTCTTCCTAGATCCAGAGGTTCAGACCCTCCAGTCTTATACCATGGCCATTGGGCAATTCCAACAGGATATACATTCATGGGGTATAAACCAGGACCCAAAAGATTCTAAGGAGTCACCACTATATGCTCCAGGGACTCAAGTCCTAATTAAAGTCTGGAAAAATGAGTCCCCAAAAGCTCAACTCCAGCCCACATGGAAGGGCCCCTACCCTGTAATACTTTCTACCCCTACAGCAGTCAAGGTCCCAGGACATGACTCCTGGATTCACTACTCACAAGTCAAGCCATGGAATAAGACAGAAGAGGACACTCAATACACCTGTGAGCCCCTGGGAGATCTCAGGTGCCTATTCAGGACTGCCAATGAGTGCCATTCTAATGAACACCCCCAAAATCTGGATTCTGGGGATAAGATTTCTCAGGATAACTCTAAAGAGTCAACACAGCTTGACAGAGATTATACTCCAAAACAGACAAGAGATAGATTGTCTGATCCCTGAACAAGGAAGGACTTGAGCCATCCTGGCGATGTGAATTTAAAATTGACTAATGCCCCTACTAGTCCTTGTTATGCTACATTGATGATGCTTATGATTATTCCATGTACTGTCAATTGTCTAACCTGTTTTGTCTCTGCCCAGGTCAACAAGCTACAACATGCAGTGCCAGTTCAACAAAGATAAAACTACAGCTGACCACGAAGAATATCACACCCTTAGATGAACACTGCTATAAGGACTCTGAGGCTTGAGACCAGCAAGAGGGGGAGGCCCAATACCCTTCACCATCCCAGTTCAGCAGGATGTAGCCAGAAAGACCTCGATGCCCCTATTCCCAAAGAATTGGGCCTCCCATCTCTTGAGGGGGGAATGTTAGGTAGGTAGAATAGGGAAATGGAGTCCAAAATGGCGGTGGCTAAAAAAAACAAGGAAGGTCAAAGGAAGGTCCGAGGACCAGAGTGAAGACTTCAGGTAGAACAAACAGCGCTCCTGGCTAAGCCCAGTTTGCATAGGGCAGGCCCAGGTGGAGGCAAAAACATTTAAAAGGAAGAGCCAAAGCGCTTTCTCTCTCTTTCTCTCCCGCGTTCGTGCGTCTTTCTCTCTCTCTTTCTCTCTCTTTCTCTCTCCCCTCCTCACTCCCCACGCACTCCTCCACTCTCTTCTCTTCAAGTCTTTGGGTTGGCATGCCCTCACGCTTCAAGGATGGATTCTCCTGCTATCTTCTAAATAAAATAGAGCTGTAACACTGATTTGCCTAAGAGCTATAACACGGTTTGTCCAAGACCTGAGAGCTGTGATGCGCCGAGGGCTTTAATGTCCCTCGCTCCAAATCTTTGTTGTGACACGACAAAGATCCAAGGAACATACACTCACGTGACAGTAGTAAAGAATCCACCTGCCAATGCAGGAGACACAGGTGCGATCCCTGGATCAGGAAGATCCTGTGGAGAAGGAAATGGCAACCCACTCCAGTATTCTTGCCTGGGAAATCCCATGGACAGATGATCCTGGTGGGCTACAATCCAAGGGGTCACAAACAGTCGGGGCATGACCAAGTAACTGAACACAAAAAGCAGTCAAAAGGATTTACCCTGAATTCCCTCATAAATCTTACAAAACAGTGTTGAGGGCATCTATAAGGTATCCCCTTCAGTTCCTAAGCTGCAATCTGCATGGAGATCCGGTATCCAGTTTTAAACAACACAGTGGTAGGGGTAAGAAGTGCAATGGGAGGCTGAGTGGGTTTTATTCTTGACTGAGTCAGGCCACATTGTGAGAAATCCCCCAGGTGAGCTGAAAGCAGCGCAGAGGAGCTGGCAGGAGAGAGGAAGCCCTCTCTTCTTTCAAATACAGTCTCATTTATCATTGTAGCCACGAGGATTCCCAGAAGCATGCAAGAGGGGGCTTTCAGAATGGTTTCAAAGGGGTCACCTCATTCCTGCAGGGGCAAGCCCAGGAGAAGCCAGAGCCTAAAAGCCCTAGAGGCAAGGTCACGTTCAGAAGCCACCCCAAAATGGGTCACTGCAGTGGCTTGAGTCACCATCCCCCAGAGGGGATAGGCAGAACTTTTGAAGGACTTGTGTTTGCCTCTGGCTATCCTCCTTCCTGCTCTTCTCCCCAGCAGAGGACACAGAGTGGAAAAGCCTCAGGCCACTAATAAGAAGCCTGGGAGGCTGAGAAGACCCTCCAATAGGCCCACACCCATCCATTTTGAGGGCCAGCAGCCTCACTCCTTGGACAGGACCAAGCGCCGTCTGCAGACTCTTCTGTTTACAGAGTCTGTTTACATCCCTAGCAGCCTCTGATCTCACCTCAGTCCTGTGGACAAAGGATTATCCTGAGCCCCCTTTTCAGGTGAGTCTCAAAGAAACAAAGNCTCTGCTTCAAATACAGTTTGAAATTCTGCCACTAACCCATCTCCACTCAGTGACTCTGTACCCCACAACTGCATTCTGGGCCTTCTACTAAAGTCACAGCCTACTTTGAAATAACTGTGAGTGTGCCATGGCAAATAGCACGTGAGGGAATTGGTGAGAGAAACCAGAATTCAAGGATGTAAACACAGATGTGACTATCTTCTTTACAATGTGTTTGGCATTATAACTACAATCTAAACAGAAGAGCAGGATACAAATCCTCTTCTACAATGAAACCTTCATTCCCACGTCCCAGGCAAGAGGTTGAAACCCACTCTGGAACTCTCCTCTGAAAAATACCAAGGAGAAGAGTTGATGTCTTTCCATTGCAGGAATATTTACTACCATGCTAGTCCATTCTTAGGCAGTGTGTTTTGATCTTCTCCTGTTTCATAAAGTGGGCATTATTTATCCATTGTCTGGCCCACAGGCACAGCCCAGTTTATAGTCTGACACCACACAGTAGGGAACCCAGAAACTGATCTAAACACACAACGAAACGTGACTGAGCATAGAGGCAGCATTGTAATTTGAAGTGAAGTCGCTCAGTCGTGTCTGACTCTTTGCGACCCCGTGGACTGTAGCCCGCCAGGCTCCTCCGTCTATGGGATTCTCCAGGCAAGAATACTGGAGTGGGTTGTCATTTCCTTCTCCAGGGGATCTTCCTGACCCAGGGATTGAACCCATGTCTCCTGCATTGCAGGCAGACGCTTTAACCTCTGAGCCACCAGGGAAGCCTGCAGCATTGTAATTTATAGGTGAGGAATAACATTTTCCATAAAAGTACTGTGGCAATTGATTATCCACATGGACTAAAATAAATTTAGATTTCCTATCTCACACCATGCAATTCTNTGTGGAAAATTCTTCAAGAGATGGGAATACCAGACCACCTGACCTGCCTCCTGAGAAATCTGTCTGCAGATCATTAAGTGACAGTTAGAACTGGACATGCAACAACAGACTGGCTTCAAATCAGAAAAGGAGTACATCAAGGCTGTATACTGTCACCCAGCTTATTTGCAGAGTACAGTATTTATATGCAGAGTACATCATGAAAAATGCCAGGCTGGATGAAGCAGAAACTGGAATCAAGATTTCTGGGAGAAATATCAATAACCTCAGATATGCAGATAATACTACCCTTATGGCAGAAGGTTAAGAAGAACTAAAGAGCCTCTTGATGAAAGTGAAAGAGGAGAGTGAAAAAGTGGCTTACGACTGAACATACTGAAAACTAAGATCATGGCATCTGGCTCTATCACTTCATGGCAAATAGATGGGGAAACAGTGGAACCAGTGACAGACATTTTTTGTGGCTCCAAAATTACTGCAGATGGTGACTGCCACCATGAAACTAAAAGATGCTTGCCCCTTCAAAGAAAAGTTATGACCAATCTAGATGGCATATTAAAAAACAGAGAAATTACTTTGCCAGCAAGTTCCATTTAGTAAAAGCTATGGTTTTTCTAGTAGCCATGTATGGATGTAAGAGCTGGACCATAAAGAAAGCTGAGTACCAAAGAATTGATGCTTTTGAACTGTGGTGTTGGAGAAGACTCTTGGATAGCAAGGAGATCCAACCATTCCATCCTAAAGGAAATCAGTCATGAATATTCTCTGGAAGGACTGATGCTGAAGCTGAAACTCCAATACTTTGGCCACCTGACATGAAGAACTGACTCATTTGAAAAGACCCTGATGCTGGGCAAGATTGAAGGCAGGAGGAGAAGGGAATGACAGAGAATGAGATGGTTGGATGGCATCACCGACTCAGTGGACATTAGTTTGAATAACTGGGAGTTGGTGATTGACAGGGAGTCCATGGGGTCGCAAAGAATCAGACACCACTGAGAGACCTGCCTGACTGACTGAAGACATCCTCTCTTTCAAACGACAGTGACTCAAGTCTGAGGTGTTTTCATGGCGGACATTTCTCATGAAGTCAAGTGAAGTGAAAGTCACTCAGTCATGTCCGATTCTTCGTGACCCTGTGAACGATGCATTCCATGGAGCTCTCCAGGCCAGAATACTGGAGTGGGTAGCCTTTCCCTTCTCCAGGGATTGGACCAGGGTCGCCAGCATTGCAGGCGGATTCTTTACGAGGTGAGCTATAGGGAAGCCCCGGTGTTTCTCACGGCATCGTCCCTGTTCCTCTCTTTCACAATTAAATCCTGTTTCCACTGTTTCCCCATCTATTTGCCATGAAGTGATGGGACCAGATTCCTTGATCTTAGTTTTCTTAATGTTGAGTTTTATGGAGAACTTTTCACTCTCCTCTTAAGAGAGAGGAAACTATGTTAATAATTTCCCAAAGCTGCTTAAGCACTAAATATTAACATTTTTAAAGAAAATAGCATTTCATGTTTCCATGGCTCCTGATCAATAACTGTCTGTCCTTCAGACCCACCACATTTTGTGTGTAAAGTTGAGTCATATAAAGCTAAGTGAAGTGAAAATTGCTCAGTCTTGTCTGACTCTTTTCAAGCCCATGGACTAGTCCATGGAATTCTCCAGGTCAGAATACTGGAGAGGGTAGCCTTTACTTTCTCCAGGGGATCTTCCCAACCGAGGGATCAAACCCAGGCCTCCTGCATTGCAGGCAGATTCTTTACCAGCTGAGCCATGAGGGAAGCCCGAGAATACTGGAGTGGGTAGCCTATCTCTTCTCCAGCAGATCTTCCTGACCCAGGAATTGAACCGTGGTCTCCTATATTACAGCCAGATTCTTAACTGAGCTATCAGGGAAGCCAATTAAAAATTGTATCCAGATATAAATGTTCTGTGCTGAGTTGCTCAGTTGTGTGGACTATAACCCACCAGGTTCCTCTGTCCTTGGGTATTCTCCAGGCAAGAATGCTGCAGTGGGTTGCCATGCCCTCCTCCAAGGAATCTTCTCAACCCAGGGATAGAGCCCAGGTTTGTGGCTTTGCAGGTAGGTTCTTTACCATCTGAGCCACCAGGGAAGCCCAAATATAAACGGTCATTAATATAAGTGACTATTAATATTGACTTTAATATTTTTTAAAAGTCCATAAAATGGATTGTTAAAAACAAAATCAATAATACAGGGAACCCAGGACTGTGCTTTGTGATGACTTAGAGAGGTGGGATGAATGAAGGAGAGGGTGGATCAAAGGAGGATATATATATATATGTATATATATATGACTGATTCATGTTGTTGTATGGCAGAATATATATATGACTGATTCATGTTGTTGTATGGCAGAATATATATATGACTGATTCATGTTGTTGTATGGCAGAAACCAATACAAAACTGTAAACTAGTTTTCCACCAATTAAAAAATAAGAATTAAAGAAAAATTAACAGTGTTAATTTTCAGAAGCAAACCATGTTGCAATTAGAGGCTTCAAATGTTAATTTGCTAGTATTGTTGTCCATTAGATGTTATGGATAAATAGTAAATGTGGGAGGAACATGAAATAAAATCAATAAATGGCTCACTGAGGAAAAAAAAAGGTGAACCTAATATTTTCTTAATCTGTATTGAATATCTTAGAACATCTTCAATTTTCCCAAAATAAGTAGGCAAAATATAAAATATGTAAACTGGGTTGACTTGTTTCAGTTTTGTTTAATCACTAAAATTATTGAAAATGTTAAGTTGATATATACATTAGTAATAAACACTGAAAGAAAATTTGGAGATCATTTTATTTAATCAGGTCTGCCAATCAAGGAATCTCTTTAACCAACTCCCGGACACTCGTTGAATATTGGCCTCTACTGAGAGACCTCAGGGACTGGGGAATTGATTTCTCAGGACACAGTCAAGAAGTCATGGCCTTTTTGACATTTCATGTTTGATCTTATCAAACACTACTTCTACTAGATTAAATATTTTGAGGGAAAAGAAACATATGACATAGCTGCTGGGATATCTTACTCATTTATTCAAGAAATGTTCTAAGTACTTAATTTTCCCTCTCTGTGTTGTAAGATAAAGGTAGAGCTGTGAATATTATGACCATTATATTATCTCATAGAATATATAATCAACTAATGATCTGTTAGTTAAGTGGGACATTAGGTAAGTATTAAAGTGTTTTGTGGAAAAAGGAGAATGTCAGGGAGGTCACATGCCAGCAAATCATAGGCAACTTGCATGGTTTAGAAATTATATTTCAAAATTATTAGATTATAATTTCTATATTTTCTAAATTTCTATATATTATTCTATAATATATTATAGATATTATTATTCTAATTTCTATATCTTCTAAATTATATTTCTATATTATTAAGACTAAACTTAGTCTTAATAAATGCATAGAGGATACACAGGTTGAAAAGAGGAAAGACCATTGCACATATTGGGAGTAGCTTCACAAACCAGGATTTTGGGGAAAGCATGACACATTCAGACATAGCTCTTTCTTCCCTTTCATCTAGTAATTAGCATCCATTTATTTCTGATATCGGTTATTTAAAAAATTATGCAGTATTATATCAAAGTATCCCATTTGTAATACTCATTACAGCTACAGTTTAATTTTGTACGATGACTAATTAAAATTCTTTCCATCACTATATCCTAATCTCCAAAATGCTAAGAACATGGCCTATTTTTTAAAATTTATTTTTAAGTGGAATATAATTGCTTTACAAAGTCGTATTAGTTTTTGCTCTACAACAGTGTGAAACAGCTATACATATACATAAATCCCCTCCCTCTTAGACCTCCCTCCCACC